>BLKR01000406.1:0-290000 GCA_011170035.1 Teleogryllus occipitalis | reverse complement strand
ACCTGCATCAAGTTAGCAAGAAATTGTTGAAATTGTTGAATCAATTGAGCGATTAATATGTCTAAATATTTAAACGTATAAATATCATGCATTACCCCAAAGAAACGTATGAAATCAGCGAAATGCATATTTCTCAAAAATAGAAAAAATACCGAAATGTGCAAACATGCATGGAAAACGAATACATTTTTATGGGGAGAAAGACACGAAAAAATCGGGAAAAGTTGATTTTTCATAATTTGTGCCATTTTGTTCTCTGTCTTCTCCGGAACATACTGATGTATAGTTTATGCATGTTTTATTACTTTTAGTCCCTAAACAAGTATTTAATGGAACTACGCAGTAGTCAGGGCATTTAAGGAATGGGTGTACAACCGGAGTACCGCCTTGTACCAACCCGGAGTAAAACTCTTGGAGGAATGTAGAATGGGGAAAAAATGTAATTTTTTTTAGATATTTGTAAAGTTCGAGAAATTGTTTGTAATTCATGACTGTAGTGTTTGCGTCTAGCGTGTTTCCTTTGTTTATTCTGAGTAAAACGCGTATTGTTGTGAATAAGAATAGAAGTAATTGCATTGTTGTATACTGCAGATTGCGCTGCGGCAATGTCCCAGTGGGAAGACCTACATCTAAAGCAGTGCTTTGCTAGCGGTGACCGGGACGCCGGCTCGGGCTGCAGGTGGCGAGCGTCAGCCACCGAAAGACACAGCAGGGCGAATTGGCCACACGTGGGAAGACTTCTATCGAAACCAATGATTTGCTACCGCGGTATTCGGTGGCGCGCGACAGTGTCTACGTGTGAAGGGGCCATAAGCGATTTATATTCTTGAATTAAAATAAAAGAAAGCCAGTGAGGCTAGCGAAAAATAATTATCTAAAAATAGGGTGCTAAAAATAGTGTTTTCCTATTCGCAAAATAAAATGCCACTTTTACCACTCCCATCGTTAATCTGCGTTATCTCATATTGTTATGCGATGTTACCTCCAGTCATTACATTCTGTCTAGGAAGTATTTCACTCATCTTCATCATGTTCACTCATCTTCACCTAAGTTTCTAGCCTTTTCGATCACACCTGAGATTAATGGATTTGATGAATGAGTGGTGATGATATGGACATGATATGAATGGTGATATAGGCAGAGAAAACGAGAGAAACCAGAGAAAACCTTTCGCAAGTTCGTTTTATCTACAACAAATTCCCCATTTTTACCGGCATTTCAATCCTGACGTCCAAGAGGAAGATGAGTAGTATGATCACTACACCACGGATCGCCCCGCTGTTTAGAAAATTCTGGAAACACTCCTGCGGTTTATTACTTCGTTCAGACTTTGTCATTACCAGGGCTCGGATTCTGATGACATGGCATCTTTTCATTGGTGCAATCTAGACATACCTAACTTGTAAATGAATGTTTATTACCACATATAGGTGATAGTTATTGGGTAAGTTTTTGTAACTTTTTGCCATTTTTCAATTTTTATGTCATTTTTTCTGAACCTTGTGTCTATTTTGCCACTTTTTATTTCCTTTTTATTTTTATTTTCTTTCCTTTTCGAGTTTTTTATTCGTGAATGTTTCATAAATTTACAATGATACACTAAAACAAAGGTTTTATTGTATCATCAATTCATGACGATATTCACTACTGCAGTGGATTCTATTTTTCGAACTCTCAAAATTGCACGGATCTTCGGTAACTTCCTCGACTTTTCAAACCTGGCGGTTGGAAGAACGGAGCTAAGGATTACATTTTCTCCTAAATTAAGACTTTATATTAAATATAATTTTATATAAATAAATTTTATTTAAAATACTAAAATTAATTGAAAAAATGTTGAGAATTTTTCAAAAAATAGGTTATTTTTCCTTTATTTTTAAGTCATTTTATAGGTCATTTTCGAAGAATTTTTAAGTCATTAGAATCCGACGCCTGGTCATTTTAAGGGGGAGGGATTGAGGCTCCCGAGCTGTACCTTATTCTTCCCTCTTGCTCCCCAGAGCCTGGGTTGGTCCACCACGCCAGGTAGGCTACTAACTGTCCGGGCTGTCTCGTTTTACACCAATCACTCATGCCAGGACCTGTCCTTTCTCAATATCCTACGAGTATCTGGCAGTGTCAAGATGAAGCCAAGATCCCAACTGGGGGCAACCTGGATTGTTTCATTCGGGAGGCAAATAGTCCCCAACCCGCTCCTCACTGCAGTCACTTTTGCTGAATCATCGAGGGAATATGAAGTACCGTCGAATATGACGTTCTAACGAATATGCTGCTACGAATATATGTTTATCAGTTATGAATAATACAATAAAAGACGAATAGCGAGAATTACTGCGCTACTTCGCTGGGGAAGACAATGATCAATATACCTGATCTGTACGTGAGAGCTATATTAAAAAGTATATAAAATGAATTGAAAAAAATCCCAATGTCGATTGTATACGTTTAATATCCTCTGCGATATCAACGCAGAGAATTCTCTAATCGAATAATGAAACGAGCCGAAATTGGTGAAAATGTAGTGAATACAAATGCGATGCGAAATCATTGAAACTCTATCGAGGACACCGGACAGATAAAAGGTGATGGAAGTATTTAAAAAAAATATTGGTTCATATTCCATGAGTAGAGTAATTCTTTATAAAAATCTGACATGTTGCTCTTATCTACGATTTATTTGAAATAATGCATTTTAAGGCCACTGAACAAAAAATAGAGTGTAAAAAACTTTTAACCCTATTTTGTAACGTTTATCGTTTGAACATTAATTATATTATGAAAGAAAATGACGTTCAACGTATGAAAAATTTATTCTTACGTGTAATGAAAGATTATTTTACGAACAAAAATCTGCAGCTGTCCTTGTGTTTTAAAATTGTATTATAGAATTGAAAATAACATTCACAACAACATTTTCTGAGGATGAATAAATACTAGCTAAGGTTTAGTAAGGTACTAGTAAGCAGAGCAATTATGAACCACAATCATCTATTAAACAAAATAATGAACTCTATTTCTGTTGTATTTCCACACAAATCCACCCTGTCCGGTCCTGTCTCGTTCTGATTTGTCCTGCCCTGCCCTGCCCTGTCCTGTCCTGCCCTACCCTTCCCTGTTATCTTAATGTCTTGCACATATGCTATATATTCTAGTGCGACAAATATCACAAATATAAGCATATTTTGCTGCCCCCGCACATTCTACCCAGAGTGAACACATTAGGCACATCACCCATAATTGTGTTACAGCTCTTTAAAACTTTTACACTGCAAAACAAACACTCTGCATCTTCTTAACCTAGGAGGGAAGATATCCCTGGTAGAAATTCCAATTTGGAAATCAGAGGATGTCTTCAAATCCTCCCCGCAGGTGGAATCTTCCTTTTGCTTTTTCTTAAACATCTGAATTCTCTTAAATCTCTGCTTTTTCGACATCTGTGGGATTAAATTCTAAAATTGCCTCTTGATTCCTTTTCTTTTCCTGCCCTCTCGAACTGATAGGCTTCAGAGTTTCTCATGCTTTTTATTAACCTCCTAAGGAGTGCCAAAACCTTAAGGTTTTTATTTTACCGGACGAAAAATTGGAGGTTCGCGTTAGGAATCTTTGGGGGGCTCGGGTTAGGCACCAGCGTGTTTATATTCCAAACGCCAACATTTTTATGAGGCAGGTAAAATAAATTCCATTACCAAACATCAATAGCTTCTAACGTCCCCTTCAAAATAATGTAATGGTTAGAAGACTTACCGATGAAGTATCGAAATCAGGCAACCGAGAATAAGCACTTGAAAAAACTTGGCTTTTCAATGTTTGCATTAATGTCCAACTGCCCGGCAAGAACTGAAGAGGAGGACACTACTACTTGACTGAACTGCGGTCTTGCAAAGAACTACAATTTTAACACATTTCCAATATGCATCAGCACTCTAAGAGAAGCAAATCAAGGGGCTCGCATTAGGAACCTGAACGTTTATCTGTCGCCATTTGTTCATTACGTCATCGTTTAGTTAGAGTTGCAATCAGTCAATTGCAACTATAGTGAGCAGGTATGAGTGTGAGGTAATAGTTACGGAAGCGAAGATAGCGTGTTTTAAGTTCGGAGAGTGAGGGTTTTAAATGTAAATGTTAGTGAATGTATGTAAAGCTAATGTCCAACAACCGTTTAAAACAAGCGTCTCTTCACAAAGAACAGTGATTATAGTTATAAGTGATACATTACTTTTTTTAAAGTAAGGGTTTTCTACTGCAGTACGTTGTATTACAATATACACGACCATATCTTAGTAAATTTCAATTACATTTTCAGAAACAAGTGTAACTCTTTGTTCGTAGTGAATAGTGGTTTATTATTCCAGAATTTCCAAATTGATAAGTCTCAGAGAATACTGGAACGCCATGAAACAATATGTTGCAGGAATTTCCATTATTTGCATTGTGAGTATGTTGTACTTTTTAACCTTTTTACAACCCTTCCTTTTGTGCCACGAAATCGCAAAGATTCAGCTGGTATGATATTACATTATGAAAGCAGTTATTTTGCAATCGCAAACAGAAACATTAATTTTATTTATATAGTTTAGTAGAGTTCATTCACAGAATTAATTTGAATTAAAATATAATATTTATGAAGATTTTATACTCAAGTACTGAAGTAATGAATATTACGTTTGTTTGGTCCGTGCGTTGTAATATTTCTATTGATGGAAATACCACGTGTGAAAATACTTGGTAACTTTTTCATCTCCAAAATTTTCTCGACACTAAAATTCCATTTGTTTTGTGTATTTTAGACTTTTTATTATTTAAACATGAAAGCACGAATAATAAGTTTTTAATTCAGCAGCAGCACAGCGTTTGTTCAAACAAACCCCTCCCATCTGTGAAATAAATTCTGTTAAATATGTTTTAATAGATAATTATTTTGTGTACAAACCCATTCACAGTCATCGTATTTGTCCGTACGAAAACACACAAATAAAATTAATTTTTCGTACTTGTATTTTTTATTTTGAATTACACTCAATTTAAAAAAATCTTGAATTATTTATAGTAGTTATGTACAGTTATATGGATTTTGCAGAAGCTTCTATTTTATGAAGAAGATTGCATTTTTCCCCTGAATCAGTCACGCGTATTAACTAACTAGCTGGTATTATTTCAAAAGGAAGAACTGTAGAAAAGGCACACCCGAAAAGTACTAAATACGCACTACACGGAAAATAGAAAACCGCAACAATAGTTTCATGTCGTTCTTATTCTCTAAAACTGATGAAATGAGGGAGGTTTACAAATTCTGGAACAATATAATCACTATTCTTTGTGATCACCGACTAAAACATGTATCTGAAAATATAGTACTTATATATTTATTTATATGTAGTATAAGGAAAAGAATGAGAGAGAAAGGAATGGCTGTATCAAGGTCAG
This sequence comes from Teleogryllus occipitalis, assembly GCA_011170035.1. Classification (NCBI taxonomy): domain Eukaryota; kingdom Metazoa; phylum Arthropoda; class Insecta; order Orthoptera; family Gryllidae; genus Teleogryllus; species Teleogryllus occipitalis. The sequence continues at coordinate 284,575 of BLKR01000406.1, read as the reverse complement.
CACGGTTTCAAGAATGGTTTCTCTGGGAAAAGTCACCTTGTCTCACTTCTACAGGAACTAGCCGACAAAATCGATGAAGGTGGAAGGATTGACGCGATAGTAATAGATTTGGTGAGCTTTTGATGTTGTCCCACACGTTCGTCTTGTAAAGAAATTAATAGATTCACGTACAGGCCCGAGGGTGGTGGTGTGGATAAGCAAACTACTTCGTTACAGGAAACAGAAGGTTTGAATCGGAAGTTATCAACCTCCGCAAGTGTTAGGTCAGGGATTCCACAAGAAAATGTCATGGGAACTTTCATGTTTCTCACTTTCCTGAATGACTTGCCGAATATTTAGCTTCAAATGTAAGACTCCTTGCCGATGAGTATCATTTATGGTATCTGATGGCCCGAGCCTCGTCATACCAATAAAGGGATTATTATTATTATTATTATTATTATTATTATTATTATTATTATTATTATTATTATTATTATTATTATTATTTTCTGTTCGTCAAATAAAAGGAGGACGTAGATATTTTTCAACGAGACATAGATAAATTATATTCCCGGACCGAAACAAACAGCATGGAAATAAACTGTTTAAAGAGCAGTTTAAAAGGTCGAAGTTATAGTGAAAATGCCTACAAATTGAACAACGTTATACCTAGAGGGACATCTTGCAAATACTTGGGAACACAACTAGACAGAAAATTGAGCTAGGAAAATAAGACAATTTCGTTGTGGGGACAGCCTGGAGACCTTTACATTTTGTTTTGCGGATCCTGAAGAAGAGTACTGTAAGAGGTAAATATTAGCTTATACAAGTCAGTGGCGTAGCGTAGGTGTCAGCCGCCCGGGGCGGAGGAAAATTTCGCCGACCCCTTGTTAAAGTATTTCAATTTAAAAGTCTAAAATATACAGTAATTCTAAAGACCTTTTCGGCAAAAACGGTCATCATTATTGTGTATTGTACAGATTTCAAATAAGAAAAGTCATATACACATGTTTTAGAGTATAATAATCACTTTTATTTCAAAAATGCTTATACATATGTCACTTATATTGATATAACAGGTATAGAACATATAACTTGCCGGTTGACAAGATTAAGTTATTATTGAATATAAAACACAAATCGACTTCCAATTAGAACTAGAACGATACTGTTACAATTTGTATTTCTACTGAGAAATAATATAATTGTTAGAATTAAAAACAAAACTTCATTAATCTACTTTTTAAAGAGCAAAGTCTGTAGAACTAACACTATCAATGTCTGTAGAATCACATACCTCTTGCCCAATAGACAAGATAGCCAGATTGGTTAGCCTTAAAGTACTAATCGTTAATCTTAAATAATTTTTTTATCAATTTCAATTTTTAAAAACTCCTCTCACAGCTGGGAGTATTCTGAGAATTATTATAATATGGTGCAGAGTATCTTTCAGCTCGGATTTCACAATAAATTTTAATAATTCAAATGGGTCCGCATTTGTTAATTTATTTTCGTTGCCTGTGGCAGCAATTAAAGTCCGCAGTCGAAGTCGTTCCAGCTTGAAGTCCTACTCGTCAATTTTGGCAGAGGTGTTGTACAGAATTACATTTAGCATCATCCGAATTTAGTAATAAAGCCGGCGTTAGATTTGCAAACTTATCCGCCAAATTCTGTAGCAGCTTTAGATATTTTTACAATTAACTTTTACAAGGAATTATTATTATTATTTATTGTGAAATTGTGTCGCCCCCTAAAAGTGCCGCCCGGAGCGTACCGTCCCTCCCGCACCCATTACGCTATGCCACAGGTACAAATATGTCACTAGTGCGACCTGCGTTAGGTTATGTTGGGACCCCTACAGAATTTCGCAGCGAGGTAATCTAGAAAAGGTCCAGCGCAGAGCATCAAAAATTCCTTTCAGGGGTACTAAAACAGAGTAATATGGGAGTCACCAGAAAAAAATGCAGATTAAGTTGCGATTGTATATTATATACAAAGCGAAAAAAGGCTTTCCAGCTTGGAATGAAATCAATCGTCATTCAAGAAAACCTACATATGTACTTCAGCAGAGCGAAGCACATGTACAAAATTAAGATAAGAACACAGAAATCGGTCTTGGGAAATTTTCATTCACAAGCCGAAATTATTGGAGACTGAAATGATTTGCCTACGACAATCTTTGAAGTCTTCCCTCAAATCTTGAGCAAATTAAAAAATTAATTAGTTTTCTAGTTGTTTATGGATATTTTACTTCAATGTGTAACTGATAATTACTTCCTATTAAATCACTAGTATTTTCTTTAGTTATTTGTATATTTGTTCCTGTTATAATAATAATAATAATTATTATTATTATTATTATTATTATTATTATTATTATTATTATTATTATTATTATTATTATTATTATTACTACATTATTTATGAGCAGTGTTGTGATATGAAGTGGAGTGAAAGGAATGTGGAAGAAAGAGTTCCATCACAGTTCAATTTGTGCAGTGAAGTGAAGTGGAGTGAAGGCCTGCGCGGTGAAATTATTTATTATATACTATTATTTATTTTAATTAACTATTATTTTGTAGAGTATTGATATTGCTGTCCAATGTAAGCCTAATGAATAAAATGTTAAGATGTTCAGCCACCAAGTTCCTATACTTACTTGCAGAATTAATATAAAAACTAATACGTATAATTACATCATACATGTTGTAGAGGACTCTCATACTGCTAAGCAACTTAACTTAAAATGTCATATATCACTTATAATAATTATAATCACTCAAATTTTGTCAAGGGTCAAATTTTGCCATGTGACACACGATCACTGGGCATTACTTTTATTTAAAAACACCCACTAACCTTTGCAATAATAGTCAATGACGTAACTTAAATCAATCACCATCTTTGTTTCACCAACGATAATCTTATCGTGCAATGATATTCTTGTATTGTATTATATTTGGTCTTGAAAATGACGCAATGAACAAATGTCGTCAGATAAGCCTTCATTCTATTAATTTTACGACTTTTTAAATGGAATGTTTGTACTTTAAAAGCAGTGAATAATAGCTAGCAATAACACATCTGGGGTACGCCACTTTTCATTTAAAGCGAACATCACGAAATTTAGTTAAGTATAAAGTTCAAATGGCTTTCTAAACAAAACTTCTTAGAGTTTTGAATATAAATAAGCTACATTAAAAAGGTGTAGTAACTTTTAGACGTGGAAAAGATTTATCACAGAAAAGGATTTTCTAAAATATAACTTTGAAATGTTTCTTCATGTATTCCATTCTATCTTTTCTTTTTTATTGTTTGGAGTGTAGTTTGCCATTAAATTGCTGATATTATTGAGTCATGTGAGTGATTTATCTTATAATGTGTTTTAACAATTATGATAACGTAATAGTTTGATTGATTGATTGATTTTTTCGTGTTTCCGGGCGCGTCAACTGCTTAGGTCATTAGTCCCGTGAGTGTAGTGCATGTTTTTTCACGGGAGATGGCGGTGATCTTCCCCCGCAGTATGGCGAGATCCGGCACCGACCTACCGTCGGCTAGTGGGGGCTTCCCCCTAACCAGGACTCTCCCACCAGCGGGGCACCGCCCCAGCCGGGACTAGCTCTAAGCTCCCGACCGGTCTCCCGGCATGTGTGGTAGTGTAGTGCATGTTAGTGTAAGTGTGTGTAAGGGGAGAGGATAGGACAAGGAAGAGGAAGGACAGATCGCGCGCGGTCCGTGGCCCGTTTGTTAGGGTACTGCTCCGGCATTCGCCTGGTAACGTAATTGTGGAATGAGGAAGGGTATTGGGAGAACCTCGAGGAAACCTGCTGAGTTCTCCGAGTGTTCGTTGTAAATGCCAAGTGGTTTGGCCGTGGAGCGAAGGAAGATGTACGGACCCATAGTGGGTGGGTTCCTCCAGAGCACCGATTTTTGCTCGTTCTGCGCACCCCCAGTTTGCGTCACGTGACCACAGCACGAGCACTTCGTTTGAAAAGCCAGACCAGATGATGGCCGCCATGTTGCGTGGATAGCAGGAAGTGTTGAGAAGCATTTTGAAAGTGGTACAAAATGACAATTTTCAACAGTAACAAATCAAAAAACGCGATGAAGGTGTACAAGATGCAATATTTAAAAGAAATGCTTCATAAATCTGTTTCAGTGTCTTATAAAGATGTGATAATTTTGGTATCTGTCTGCATTTAAAATTCCCGCTAATATTGTGACGCAAACTGGTGTCTGAAGCTCATTGGCTGAAGTCGGATACTATGCGCAACAGCCCCCCACCCTGCTATTACCTCAGGAGCTTCCTTTTCTTCTGGCGATTTCCCTATCCTTTTTGAGCGGAATGTTTCTTGTGTTTTTTTTCTCAAAGCATCTTTCTCATTATACAACAATACACATTTGCTATTTAATTGGGGTTAAAAAGTGTAGCAATACAATTCATGGATCACTAGGCTCAGTGGCGACTTGTGCCCCACAGAAGGGATGTTGCAATTCTATCGACTGATGGAAATGTAATTCCTTCAACTCAAAGCACTAAAATATAATGAAACGCAAACAACTTATAGAAATTAATTAAAAATAAGCTTAATAAACGCTTACTCTTTATTCACGTGATCGAATGATCGGACGTTTACTTACTTGGGTAGATGATTTCATTTAGATTTATAGATTCCAGTTCACGAACGGTTGCGTTTCCTTTGAATGTCGCAGCAGCTGCAACGAAACGAAGGCAATATCAACAACATTACCAACAACATCAATAATAAAACCTACCACAAAGATAATTGTGGCTCGAGATCTTCCTCTCTCTTTCTCTCTCTCTCTCTCTCTCTCTCTCTCTCTCTCTCTCTCCTCCTCTCTTCCCCTCTCTCTCTTTCTCGCCCGTTCGCTCGCTCACTCGCGCGTGTACATACTTGTACGCATGGCGACGAAAGGCGACTATAAAGGGATCCTGAAAACGCATTACTTTTCATACAAAAACTCAATAGAAAGAGAAGAGGGTCTTGAAAGAAAGTAAACCTTTTCACGAAGGAAACTGCTCTTATAAAATGCACATTTTCAATTAACAAATGTTTTGCCACATGAAAATGAATTCGCTATACGTGGTAAATAATGAATTCAGTTCCTTCAAAATTGCCTGAACTGGTCTATCTTGGAAAATAAGCAAAATATTAAAATTAAGAACCTATCTTCAGACGACAGAAAATTGGTATTTCCCCGAGTCCCTTTAACGTCTCCATGGCCCTACGCTGACCGTCCAAACGCTTTCTATGTGGTTGCAGAGCTGAAACCCCCTAAGAATATTGGACCGAATCCAAGCAATATCAACGGGTAGAGACGCACGCCCTATCAGCAGGCGATTTGCAATCGAGCAATCTTCACTATGATTATGGCATTAGTAAACAATATCAGTTTCTTAAGTATTAGTAAACAATACCTTATTCTTCCATAACAGCAAAAGGTAACGAAAATTAATTAGGCGTAAAAGAGATAACCTTTTCTATTTAACACATGTACGTCAAACTATAGTTCCAGTTCTGACTTCGGAAAAACGATTTATTTGTGAAATTATGTTGACCGAGGCTTTGGTTTCTTTTCGCTCTTATTCATTTTGCTAATTTTCTGGTAATCAGAAACTTTATTATGTGATTTATCGCTTTATCATCCATCTTTCAACACATTTTCCATCTTTTCGAGATTTTAGTCTCGTGCTATGCCCCTTCACGCTGAACTTTAGTTTCATGTGGATGAGAGAAACCATTTCCCAATCGCGCATTGTTCCGTGCGCAGATGCTGGCATTGCCTTACAACGCGTGACGCAATCGGACGTGTCATTTTATGAAAACATGAAACTTAAAACAACGCTGGTATTTTTCAACAGTGCTACAACGCACCTTAGTGCTACAATGCAGAGCAACGAAACCATTACCCGATCACATTTGATCGCAATCCGAGCTAAATTCACCCTTGCGAGTGGCGATCACCCTACCGTAGCTCGACAACACGTTTGTCAATTCAAACGAGAATGGTGGCGATTGAGTGAGGACAATTACGCGAATGGACCGTAAGATCCCACTAGTAATTAAATATCAGCATGTAAGGTCTGTAATGTTCTGTAGTCATGTAAGGTCTGCATAGTAGATTGCCACTTGTTGATTACATACCCTCTACAGAACCCCAAGTAATTTCAATCAGTTCCATATTGCGACTGCGTCTCCGGTGCACCCTACTCGAAATTTATTTACTGAAGAGTTTTCACTAAATGGCCGCTCAAAACATGTATGACCCGGTATTCATATCAACATGAATTTGGAGCCTAATATGTGTATCTGCTTCTTGTAAACACAGTTGCGGAGTGGGCGAAGAAAATTTCGGCTTTTGGAGAAACATTTTATGGCCGAACAGTGGTCCTCTGGCCAAAGAAAATCGGTGCCTTGCAAACCTCGCTGTCTGTAAGGTTCTTGTCCTGCACTTGAACGAGACGTGACAAATAGAGCGTAGAGCGCGGTATTTCGAAAATTCCTGCAATATTCACAGTCGATAATGCAGAAGGTAAACATGGACCACCGGCTGGTTTTTAGTACCTCTAACTTCTGAAACACAAAGAGTATTCTCCCACTTGAAGCAAATGTCTTAGAAAAATGGTTTTGTAACAGATAAACAAAGTATTTCAACGCGTTAATTGTTATTTCAGTTCGAATTTATAGATACATCAAATTGATCGCTTCACTCAACAAATAGCAAACATATTACTTGGAAAGGAACACGCAACAGCTATATTTTTAGACATCGCCCAGGCATTTGACAAGGTATGCCAGCAAATACTTTTATTAAAGTATCTCAGTTACAACAACTTCAGAACTTAGAGAATATAATACGCTGCTTTCTTAGCAAAACTTTGAGCGAAAATGAACTCTTTCTTATTAGACCTCCAAACTATCCTAACAGGCGACTCTTAAGGTTCCATTCTCTCCCCAAGTCTTTTTAACTTGTATCTTGAGTTGCAGGATCTAAAAGGTCTCTGCACGCACATATCACAGTACTGTTTGCCTCTGATACTGATTTGTAGTTAGTCTATGAATCCTATAGGAAGGCCTTTCAAAATAAACACAATGGGCTCCAAATTTGAAAATAAAATTAATATCTAAATGCTGCAGGCTGCAACCCTTACTCGTCGACGTCTCAATATTACTCCTCGGTTGTAAAATAAAGAGAAAAGTATTCCTTGGTTTCCACAACTGTTGACTATCAATTATCTAAGTTACCTGATAACACTAATGTGTTTTTCATGGAGAAGGTTTTTATGCTGTTTATTTTATTGTAACTCTTCATTAGATGGTGCTGCAACACAAGTTGGCACTTCATTTAAATGCAATTTCCAATCCATCTAGGCTTCATTGTTGCTGGGCATTGCCGTGTGACGCGGGGCGAGGCCGAGAAGGACAGGAGCGGTCGGCTCAGGATGGAGAGACGAGGGAGAGGGAGAGGGAGAGAGAGAGAGAGAAGTGAAAGAGGAGAGAGATAGGGAGAGGGGGAAAGACTAAGAAAGGGAGCAGGAGAGAGGGAGAGGGAAAATTAGAGAAGGAAAAAGAGAGAGAAGGAAAAAGAGAGAGAAGGAAAGAGGTAGAGAGAGGGAAAATGAGAGAGAGGGTGAGGAGAGAGACAGCAGGACAACGTCCGCCGAATTCTGCAAATTTAATATGAAACAAAAACGTTTGCAGTTGTCTATGAATGAGCATTTTCCAAGACAAAAAACATGAATAGGAAAATGAAACATTTCAATATGATAAACAAGGGGACAGTATTATTAAAATTCCTAACATATGTGCCTGGCTGTGACATCAACCGAAAGCTATCTTTGAATTTTTAATTTAATTTCTTCCATTTAATTCTATTATTATACTTTTGAACCTGTTTCTCAATAAAGAAGCTCCTGCTGTTTCTGACTAATTATTTATAAATATGAGAATATGTTGTTTCTTTCTTGACCTGAAGTGGGTGGGCATCTTTGTTAACACACCTGAATAGTATAGTTGTTATTTCATCTAGAGCTTCTAATGCTTGTGTATTTGTGTCGACATCGCAGCTAGCCACCGCTTCCGACGTACTGTAATATAGCAAATTTTTAACATTGTAATAAAAACAAGGATACAGGGTAAAACAATCAGAACCCAGTTTTATGCATTTCACTGAAACTGATATCAGTGTTTTAACGCACCTTATAATGCGATGGAAAATGTTTCTTCTCTCTTGGAATTTTTGTGAACTATTGTTGATATTTTTTCTAAGTTTCAAAGTACTAGAGGGTAATACTCGGTCCTTATAGCATGTCAAAATCTAAAATTTATCAAAAGAGATTAATTGTTTTGCCAGTACCCTTCAGCTTGTAATATTATTTTTCAGTTATAATTTATTTTGTAAATACGCTTTCATGGATGGCTGAAGTGGCTACGAGTGTGTCCACACTCAGCGCCTTGGTCTGAAGGGCCGCAGGTTCGAGTCCCACCTTGCCTCTCATGGATGTGTTGTCGCGGAGTGCCTCGCGTTCTGTTGCCCACAATTCGGAGGAGCCCGCAAGTGTATTGGCGTCTAGTGTATGATCGAATAGGCGTCCCATCGGGATGTAAAAGGTAACCAGCTGTTGGCTGGATAGAAGCCATATGAAAAATCTTAATCGACTTGCTGAAATACGACCTCGTACTTGACATTCTGCCAGTGCATTCTGTCTTGTATGACGATACGTCAATGCTTGGGCTAGTTCTGGCCGTCTCCGACTTCGCGGGCAGGAGATTCGGCACCGGGGGGCCTGCCTGTGATGGCGCGGGGCGGCGGGTGCCTTGTCGCGGTGGAGGCGGCGATAAAACGATGCCTCCGGAGCGCCGGCGCTCGATAGTCTGCGCGGCGGAGGCGGAGGCGGAGGCGGCGCTGGATCGTCGGGAATGCACTCGCCGCATCGCCAGCTGAATCATCTCGCTAGAGCTTTTCTAGGAAATTCCGCGCGCCGAGAGAGAGAGAGAGAGAGAGAGAGAGAGAGAGAGAGAGAGAGAGAGAGAGAGCAATAGAGAGCGAGCGAGAGAGAGACAGAGAGAGGAGAGAGAACTCATTAATGTTGATCAACAGACGTTCTGCGATTATTCCCCGCTGTTGTTTGCTGGGCGAGAGGAAAGATAAAGCGTTTTCATCTTCCCGTCGTTATATTAAGTTGATATAGTTGTTGTCTCTATAGTTAATGTTTGCGCTTTGTGTACAGAAAGAACGCATATATAATAAGATATTGTTCAGTGAATTTTTGATACTATGAATACAATTTTGTAAATTTATACCGCGATGTATTATGAGCTACTTTCACGACGGAACAGGAGCTTCTACTTAAATTCTGTTGTAGATTTAGGATTGGATATATATCAATCGTGTATCAAATTTATATTAATTATATCAAAATTTATCAATTATATTATTCATCAATTATATTAAAATTTATATTAATTTTTTCAAATTTATAAATGTTTTGTTTCCGCACGTTAAATCTTTGATATTGTTTGTCATTTAGTCTCTTAGGCTTATACTTTTTACGTGTAACGTACGTGTTGACGTAAGGATTCGGCATGTATTTCAAACTCTTCAAAAATCCTCATGTTTTAAATTCTGTTATTGAACATTTGGGAGTGGCATGTGAGTGTTTTGTGCTTATGAAACGCACATATAGTCCTGGTGAAAACATTATGACCTTGATTCAACTTTGTGCGAAAAAGAGAAAAGAATATCATTTTTTTTAAAAAAGTAAATTCGAACAACATAACTAGTGATATTAATTTTAGTTCTCACTTAACTTCTAGCATACCTCAGAAAATTATCCCCCATTTATTAAAATATTGTTAAGAATATTTGCGTGCCACGTAATAAATGATACGAGGGAGTGAGGCCATTGAACCACGACAGAGCTGCAGTGCAAGCAAAAATTGAAAGAAAACTAATCGGACATTTCAGTTGTCAATGGTTTCGTTTACATACTCAGATATCCTGGAAAATACAAAAACAATGAAGCTGTTTCGATTTTGACTGTAAAATGTATTTGTTATTCCGCCTACTCTCAGACTGCGTTTATCCACCGACTTCTCATTCCGGTGGAGGTATCTGGATTTTCGAGGGCGGAAAATCCCGCAGTAGCCATATCATATTGTGGTACATGAAAGAATCGCAGCAGGTACCCAGCAAAATGAAATTCCTCCGGCATTATCTCGTCCTAAGGAAATCTCACGATCTCCCAACTGAACAGCTGGCAATTGAGACCGAGGTCTGGAGTAAAAAGGGTGAATGACACTAAGTGTATCAGGGGACGGGCCTGCTCGCAATACATCTGTCTGGCGCCAGGGATAAGCTTCAAAGGAAGATTGTGTCGAAAATGTGCGGAACTGCGGCCAATGTCCGACATTCCACAAATTACACCACACGATAAATAAACAAACAAATAAATAAATAATTCTTCGGATACTGCTCTCATGGGTGAGCAAGGCTCCACGGAAGAGTGCGCGGTATTAAATATTTACGTGATGCGTTATGGATCAGTAACGTTTGTATATTATTTGTATACAAATACGTAAATACTGAATATATCTTATACTATATTATGTTATTGCAGCATTCGTGAAGACAATTTTTGGTAAAATATTTAATTTATTGAAGTGTCATACGGGAGTATTTTATTTGTAGTTCTTGAGCAGTGTGCGTGCTATTTTCCGGAAAACCATTTTGTTTGGTATTCCTCAGAACCCTATTTGTTGCTGGGTTATCTTTTTTCATTTTATTTTCTTTTTGATCGGTCTTATATATTTTTTCAAGGGATTGAAAAATGTACAAAATCATTTTTTACGATTTGGCATCCTTAACTTACTGGGATCTCAAATAGGGTGTGTACAAATCGCGAAATGTCGTTATTACTTCCTGATTTATAATTTTAAGTTTGAAAATAATGCAATAATAATATATTTAACGACTTAGAGAAGGAATCAAATGACAGCTTACATTTCGAAATGGCATATGTCATTTGAAACATCCCCAAGGATCCGATTCGTGCCTTCAAAAGGTAGCTTTTGACACTAACTTCAGCTACTTGAAAGAGGAAGCTAGCTGTCGACTACACCAATCGGTAGTTTCCCTTAGTGAGTGAATACCAGGCGAATGCCGGAGCAGTTTCCTAACTAGATAGCCATACACCGCGCGCGATCTTTCCTTCTTCTTCTTTCGCCTATTCTCTCTCCTTACACACACTGACACTTACATGCACTACACTACCACACAAGTCTCGATACCACTCGAGAGCTTAGAGCTTCTCTCACCTGGAGATGTGCCTCGTTGGGGAATATACCTGAAGGGAGATAACCAAAGGTGGATCCAGCTGGTCATTTGGGGGGGGGGGACATCATAGATTTTTGTTAAATAATAAACATATTTTTTTCTATTGAATATAATTTTTGTAGTATAAGTGATACTATACAATATTTTTTAAGCAATTACATAATTCTAGCATACATAAATGTTTAAAACAATTTTTCTATATTAATGAAGGTAACAAACGAAAACTCTATGCCTTTTTGGGGGGGGGCATGACCCCCATGCCCCCATGCACTACACTTCACTGCACACTTCACAACATGCACTACACAATACTTTTTAAATAATTACATAATTCTAGCATACATAAATGTTTAAAACAATTTTTCTATATTAATGAAGGTAACAAACGAAAACTCTATGCCTTTTTGGGGGGGGCATGACCCCCATGCCCCCATGCACTACACTTCACTGCACACTTCACAACATGCACTACACAATATTTTTTAAATAATTACATAATTCTAGCATACATAAATGTTTAAAACAATTTTTCTATATTAATGAAGGTAACAAACGAAAACTCTATGCCATTTTTGGGGGGGCATGACCCCCACGCCCCCATGCACAACACTTCACTGCACACTTCACAACATGCACTACACTTCTGGGACTTTTGATCATAGAAATTGACGCGCCCAGAAACAATGAATACGCATTCTCTTGAAAAGTTGCGAAAGTTTGTCACTAGAGAATATTTCAACGCAAATTCATGTTTTTTACGACAGTGTAATTGTAGTAAACTTTCTGTGGCTCTCCGCGGCCGGCCGTGCGATAGACAGTACAGTGCGATAGCAGTTCACATGGACCTGTAGAAGTTCAAGCTTCCATGAAAGCGTTTGCAAAGTAATCAGACATTGCTCCGTGCATTGGAACCCTGCGAAATTACGGGATATTATCATATTAGTGCATTAGTTCCTGAATATGATGAAAAAGTAATATAAGATTTGACGTGACGTGATGTAGGAAAAATAACGCCGGATCATGATTCAGGGTGCAACAGTATTCCTAAAAAGCAATACAAGATGGCGGCAATGAAACAATCGCAGGCCAGTGTAATGGGAAAGTGCCTGCTTTGTTAACCTACGTAATAGGAACTATTTTTTTAAAATTTATTTATTTTACATCAAAAAACAGTTAAAACTGCGTATGACGTGCTATGGGGAAAAGTGAATTGTGTGCACATTTTCAAAATTCTCTGATCCCTACACTAAGTCATATACTACTTAAATTTTGAAAAAAAAAAGCTCCCATGTAATAAAATCTATTTTCAAGGATAAATAAGCAATAAATTTTGGGCTCTTATCCATGTTGTCCTTCGGAATAATACTTCCTGCCGCGACAACATGGATCAGGGAAACTGGACGAAAAATCTTATCGAGATGGGGGTCATTGACCCAGAAGTTGCGATACAATACTTGTTACATATTGTTTAGAATAATACAGTCCAATGGTAAATAATACATTAAATATCACTAGTATTAATCACAGGTCACAACTAGTATTAATCACAGGTTTTTGTAATAATTACAGTGCTCTGCCATATATATAACACCAAAGCAACTTGTATTAACCTGTTGTATTGTTTAAATTCTAAATATGTCATATGGGTTTGTCTTTTCTCTGATCCAAAGGAGTTATTTTCAAATAAATATTTGTAGCAATAATCCAAAGTGAAGTTCAAAAATGAGTTGGTAGATCTTACGTAACCTGACCCTACATTGAATTCTGTGCGAATAAATCGCACGGGAACTTCTAATATCAATTAAATGTTGGCGTACAATATGACGTCACGACTCTTTTATCAGTGACGAGTTATAGTGGTGAAGGTATTAGATGGCGACTTGAATGAATGTATCGAGAGTGAATTTGGAAGGGTCGTGACATTTGGGGCGGGGTTCAAGCAACGTAGATGGGGATGGTGCTTCAAAATTTTTCTGAAAAGTTGGGGACAGGGATAGAAGCGATGCCGACCGTATTAACTTGTAAACAGTAGATGAAGACGAAAATAAAGTAGATTGCTCTTCAATTGCAACAACAAAAGGGGAAGTGACAGGATACTGTTAGAGGTTTCATTATTACAAGCAGGGTTGGTGACTGTGGAAAGGAATTAAATAGGTGAAGGTTGAGAATTGTTATGAGAAAGACGGAAGTGTTAAGATGGTGGTTACAGTAAAAGTGGAAATACATAGTCAAGTGAAGTGTTGGAGGCAACGTAAAGAAACTGAGAAAGATCTCTCTGACTTGACATAAAGCAGCACCAATAGCTCACGCACTCGCATATATCTAAATCGTAACCATGCATATCCTGCAACCCAAAATTGAGCTTTCTCATGGATCAGAATCTTGTGGCCGTTCCATTCAGTTGGAATGGTGCTCACTAGGAGTCGCTGCAACGACCGTGTGGACTGGTTGAAACGAGTGAACGATTCTTAGAGGATGGAGTTTTATCTCGGCAATGTTTAAGCAAAACACGATATCCTTTTTCATATTTTCTCTGTTCCCTGCTGAAAACATTCCATTTAATTCTTATTTGTGAAGGGAATGTATGAATAATTTTCAGAATTATTAAATGACTGCCAATAAAATTACGAATGGTTTGTTGGAACTCTTACAGCTGTTAAAAGGGTGAAGATCTGAACAGAATGCAGAGAAGAGCATGTAATTTTACTATCCGGGGAAATAAGCAGAAAGTAGTTGAATGGGAATCATTGGAAATCAGGAGGGTTAAAATGAGACTCTGTGCTTGTATATAGGATCTGTCGGCTCTCCAGCGTGGAATCTCTTCAGTCGACTCAGTAGACCTACAGAATTCACTCGAGAAGATCAGATGCACAAAATTCAGTCGAGGGCTCAGAGAACGTATTGGGAAATTTTCTTATATTAACAGAACTATTACGGACTGAAACAAGTTGTCTGATACAATCTTTGAACCCTTTTATTTAGTTGTTCATAAATTACAAAATAAATCATTCAATAATAGTCTATCTGTACTGGCACAAAAGCTCCTGAAGGGGCCAAGGCCCACCAGCGGTGCCCCGGCCTTGCGACCGTGGTTTAAGGAGTATGTTTGGAGAGCACATAGATATCTCCACGCCGTATTCTGGTCTTCTCAACCTGATACGTGACCTTCCTCAGTGTCACAGCAACATATACTGGAACATTGCAAGGAAAGCGCACACAATAATCTATCCCGACCGGGAATCAAACGCGGGTCGCGTTGTGGAAAGCGAGCACCCTGACCAGTGAGCTACCCGTGGGTACATTTAATAATAGTACACTTAATTAATTCATAGATTAGGAAGTTATTGTGTTACTATTATTTGCATTAGTTGTTATTAATACATAATCTAATTATTAACATTGGACTTGTATCGAAGCGTGTTATCGTGTGAGGAAGTCAAATACAAAATGAGGAAATAAGTAACATGCTCCAAGATTCTGACCAATGAGAAGGCTCAGTTTGGGGTTGCAGGTTATAAGTGGTTACGTTTTAGTGGTTTAGAAATATGCCACGCATTCATGTGATCTTTTGAACCCATCCCCCTCCCCAAAAGAGTAAAGTCAGAAAAGAAGGAAAATTAACATTAAGTAACCTGTTTTAACCGGCTTGTTGATTAGTCAAATGAGAGATCAGCACATTCTGGAGACTGATAGCGCTAGATGTTACGGTACTAATTATGCAGATAGTTTTGAAATTTCGTAACACATTAATGGAAGATGGAATGGGTTGCGAACGTCAGTGCATCATTATAAAAGGATTTGCCCCTAAGTTTTTCTTGGCCGCAAATTTGATACGTCCAGGTAAAAATAAAAATGTTACGTCCCATCTTCCCACCTTTCATCTATGTTACTGACTTGCAGAGACGATTTGGTTGGGAGAGCCGACCACAGGCTGAATGCGATAGCGCTGGTGGCAGCAAAAGCGGCGGCGGCGGAGCTGATGGCAAAGCCATCGTCTGACGGCGTGCTTTGGAAGCTCTGAGAGGGCTGGGGAAGGACGGGTCAGGGCAGGGACGGGTGGTAAGAAAAGGAGAGGGCTGGGAAGGGAAGGAGTGAAGGGGTAGGAAGGAGAAGGGAGAGGGTGGCGAAGTGGAACGGAAAAGGGCGAAGGGGTGGGTCTTAGCGTGGTGGGAATTAGCGAACTGTCGTAGTGTGGGAGGGCGTAGTGTGATGTGGAGTGATTTGGCGTGGCGGGAAATGACGGGGTCTGGCAGCGCGAGGCGCGAGCCGGCGATGCGATCTGGAGGGGCGGGGCAAAGAAGAGCAGCGGGGCGGAGCGGGGCGGAGCGGGGCGGAGCGGGGCGGAGCGGGGCGGAGCGGGGCGGAGCGGGGCGGAGCGGGGAGGAGCGGGGCGGGACGGAGCATAGCGGGGCGGGACGGAGCATAGCGGGGCGGGACGGAGCATAGCGGGGCGGGGCGGGGAGGGCGGGGAGGGCGGGGCGGGGCGGGCCGGGCCGGGGCTAGGCGTGGCGGGCCGGGGCGGGAGGGGCTGGGTCCGGGGCCGACGGTTGTGGCAGCGCAGCTCCGCGCCGGCGGCGTGGAAGGCACCCAGCCGGGCGGCACAAGGCCCGTAACGACGCAGCCCCACGGCGCCTCTATGCGCCTTGTTACCGGCGCGGGACGTCTCATCAGACGGGAATCGTTACCGCCGCCACAGGACCCCTCGGTCGCCCCACGCCCCCGCCATGGCCCCGCCCCCTCCCCCGAATACAGCCCTCGCCCACCGCGACACGTGTCGCCCGTTGCGAGTCGCAGGGCAACGGGAGAGGGAGGGGAGAAGAAGAAAAGCCCGGTCGCAGACGGCGCCACTTCTTTATTATTACGAGTATCTCTTTATGACGTTGCATAAGCGCTCGTTTAGAAAAAATCGTTGGAAACTATTATATGCTTTAGGGATGTTCTGTAGAACGAAAGATGGCATCACTGGAAGTTGTAATATTTTGGCAGTATTTATTTTGGTTTTGTGACAGCTTTCTCTTATGCTGGATCTTGCAATTTTGTTGTATGAGGAAAATTTGTCTCGTTGAAAATATTTTTTTTAATTTTCTGTATGCGTTCTTGACTTCATAATATTGCAACATATGCAGAAAAAATACTGATCGCACATTTCAAGTCGACAGTGTTGTGGATGTTTTACTTGCATTTTTCTTTTTGTCAGACAAAATTAAAATATAATAGATTTGAAATTTTGCAAGCCAAATTTATGATTTATTGAAGTGGCGAAGTAAACGTTATGTAGTTTCTTTTTAATTTTTTAAATTGAAAATTAAAAAAAGCGGACAAGCGAAAACGTTAACTCACAATGCATTACGAAATAGCGAAACGCTCGTTTGTGTGTGTGTATGTGTTTGGGAATGCATGAACAAGCAGCTCATGAAAATGGATTGACAGAAAATCGTGACATGCCGGAGAGGGAATGTAGTAAATGTGCAAAGGTCGTAAACTGAGCGATTTTCCATGTCACCCGCCACGGCACAGCGGGTGCAACTTTACGCTCTCCGCAAAAAAAAAAAAAAAGCATTCTCGTCCGAAGTGAGAGAATGGACCTCCCTGGAGAAAGAACTTGCTGAGACAGAAAGAAAGTCTGTGAGGCATACCTGAAACTGAGAAAGTTTTAACGATTACAAACATTTAAGAAAAGGCTATTTGTATCATTAAAACAAAATAAAAGGAATATTATGTCAATATTTTTACTCTAGGAATATTCTCGTAAAAGTATCAAAAGATAATAAATTGTCGTAAGAGAACAATTCACCAACCAGATTCTAACTAAATATTACGTAAACATATTAATAATACACAAATAGAAATATATAACACACTAGAAATTACAATAAACTGTTTTTATTGAAATACTAGCTGAAGTACCCGGCGTTGCTCGGGCATTTATTACAGTAAATTATTATACAGGAAGAGGAATTCAATCTTTTCGTGCCCTGCGGCGGGACCTATCTCTATATCTTCCATTGTATCCCCTCTCCGCCCTACTCCCTGCCATGCTCAGCACGGCGACGCCACGATAGCTGTCTTCTCTTGATCCCCATTTGGAAATTTCCAGATTTCCTTGCTCACTTTTCCACAAATAATTACATTTTTCTTATTTGAAGTTCCAGCTTCTAAACATTCACTTTATAACTAAAAGCAATAAACAAATGTAAACTACAAAATAAAATACTTGTACTCACATATAAAATTTGTGTGGAGTTTTGTATATTCCAACACCATCAAAACTGTCACGTTGTAAAACTTATCCTATTTTTATATTTTTCTTCTATTGTATTCATAAAAAATGTTTTGAAATTGATATGCCAACTCGTGACCTTGAAGGCAGTTACTTCTTTTAAGCTGAGTATAACATGTGCAAGTTCATGCACGGGTACGGTAGAAGGTAGATCCGGAGTAATAGTTATCGATGTCATAACGTAATTGATGATTCATAATCATAAAAATAAATGAAAATACTTGTATCTATTCTGAAACATAATTACCAGTTTTTATAATTCCAAAGAAAAGAAAAATATATATGTTTCATGTCCTTTGTGATAGTAACACGTAGTATAAAACTTATTTGTTCAAGTAAATCAATTCATCATACGACTGATACAATAGAAAACTAATTATCCACCAACACTACATTATGTGTAAATAATAAATTGACAATGCACAGAGCCACATAACAAAACAATATTAGCATCAATATTTTATCTCAAGTGATAGAGATTATGGATCCTGAAATATGAATAATAGAAACCAAAGACTCCCAGATATTTTTTGCTTCGACAAAAATATTTTTAGACCAATTAATTTTTGCTTATTTTTTTAGAAATATATGAATGAACTCATTCATTGGGAGCAATTGATATGCAAACAACTCTACAGATTAGTCTTAATATGTAAATGGTCATTCCTAAATTACATACCACTGCACAGAAATTCATCCCATATTGAAGAAAAACTTTTACTGGGTTTACAAAATCATAAATTACTTTACATTTTTCCAATTTGTGCAATAGAAACCAAGAACTCCCAGATTTATTTA
This sequence comes from Teleogryllus occipitalis, assembly GCA_011170035.1. Lineage (NCBI taxonomy): Eukaryota > Metazoa > Arthropoda > Insecta > Orthoptera > Gryllidae > Teleogryllus > Teleogryllus occipitalis. Next base: position 266,154 of record BLKR01000406.1, on the reverse strand, counting down.
TTTTCTCAGACAAACTTTGTTGGATAAATTAATTTCTGCCGATTTTTTATAGAAAAGTATGGATGAATTCAATTATTGGGAGCAATTGATATGCAAAACTAAAGCACATATTAGTCTTAATAAATAAATGATCATTCTATAATTATCATCCACTGCACTAAACTTCTTCACATTTCCACTGCACAAACTTCTTTTCTAGAAGAAAAAAGTACAACAGCAATTGATATGCAAACAACCCTACAGATTAGTCTTAATATGTAAATGGTCATTCCGAAAATACATACCACTGCACAAAACTCCTTCAAATGTTGAAGAAAAACTTTTAATGGGTGGACTGAAGACAAATAAACATTTTCCATTGTACCAATTTAACGTGAGAGCTGAATAATAGAAACCAAGAGCTCCCAGATTTATATATTTGCTCAGACAAACTTTTTAGATAAATTAAGTTTTTCTTATATTTTATGGAACAATATGGATGAAATCATTCATTGGCAGCCAATGATATGCAAAATAATAGCGCAGATTAGTCTTAATACGTAAATGAAGTTATTGAAGAAAAACTTTTACTGGGCGGGCTGAAAACATACCAACATTTTCCATGTTACCAATACGAACATGAATACTGAAAAAATAGAAACAAAGGACTCCCAGATTTGCTTAGACAAAATATTTTTAGATAAATTAATTTTTTCCAATTATTTATTGAAAAATATATATGAATTCATTCATTCATTCATTAGGAGCCAGTGACATGCAAAACAACTTCACATATTAGTCTTAATATTGTAATGACCATTGCTTAATTACCAACCACTGCACTAAATTTCTTCGCATGTAGAAGAAAAAAGTACAAATGCAATTAATGACAAAGAACTATACAGATTAGTCTTAATATGTAAATGATCATTCCTAAATTACACACCACTGTTCAAACTGCCTTCGCATATTGAAAAAAAAAAATTACTGAATGGACTGAAAACATATACATATTTTCCATTTTACCATTTTGAACCTAATAACTATGTAAATAGTCAAATTGAGAGTCCTAATGAATAGCTGCCCTACTGCTTAAAGAATTATTCACATTTCTCCCCTTCTTGCAGTATTGTTTTCAATGGTGCGAGTAAGTACTTCAGCAAGTCGATCTTCCCTCTGAGTAACCGATTCAAAATTTTAGTTGACTGCCCATCTCTTGGCATTTGTAATGTGTTTTGACAATTGTGACAGTCGTTTAGTCAAACAATTCAGTTGTCACAAATTTCTGTAAAAGAAGACGTTTAGATTGTATACAATATGTGTATATTGCACATTGTACATTACTGTATATTCTGTACTGTATATTATTGTACTTTTTATTCTCTCAACCTACCTCAATTATTAAACACTTCCAAACTCACAATGATTTCTTGCCACTTAGTATATAACACGGACAAAGAGCAATTCATGAACATTGACAATATTTACCACTTCCGTTACGGCTTTCTTTCAAATATTCACACAGGGACATTACATAACCTTATTCAAACTCTAATGAATTTCGCAATAATTCTGGACATTGATGAAATCAGTAGTAGATCTCAGACGTCATCCTCTGATGGCGCGCAGCTTAACTATTGACATTGATGCACTCTTGAATCTATGATGTAAGGCTAGGCGAAAAATGTCCAGAAAAGTAATTATTTTGAAAATATATTACCGTTTATGTTTGTAAATCATAGCCTATAGTACTCCTGGCCTTTAGAGGATGCTAGCACAAAAGTTTCATCAGCATTGGTTCTGTAGATTCAGAGATTACCGCGCTGGAAGGCAACGCACTTCTGTCTTTATATATTAGTATAGATTTGTAAAACAATTAAAAAAATTAAAAATTACTTCTTTAATTTCTATCGATCTTTTATATATTTAAAGGAAGCGTTATAATTGAATTATTAGGGACGTTCCAGAGATACAAATCAGGTAACAATCGTCTCAAAAAATGTATCAATGGAATACTTTGATTGCAATTATTAATATTATTAATGAAAATGAATTGATTATTCTAAAATTGCGAAATTATGGATATTTGAATTTATTTATTTATTTATAGGCAGGCAGCAATGTCAATAATAATGTTAAAATCTTGGGAAATACAGTATGGTTTGTTCAAGATTTCTACAAGTAGATGTAGTACATTCAATCAGGAAATTAGAGGCTCGACTCTGGCTGCTAGATTTTCTACAAAATTATGATAATCTTACAAATAAACTCGGCACATCGAGTTTACTTTTCGTACTTTTCGTTATTACTTTTTATGCGAATATTGTGGTCCTGATGTCGCAGATGATGCTGTACTACGGAGACGTTTCTGCTTCATTCTGTGACATGGAATGTCAGATTGAAACCTTTATCTTATTATTTCTATGAAGTCCATGTGACGTAGGACAATCTACATAGCCCTTCAATATTCATCATAATAAACTTTTATGTCGAAGATTTGATGGAGGTAGAACCACACAAAAAAATATAAAAATACGTAATGTTTGGAAATATAAATTTAATTAACATTAACATTCAAAAACATATTTTTCTTCACAACAACAAATTTTTAAATTGCGGCGAACTTCCAAAACGTTGAAGAAGGACGAGGGGTGGGGTCGGGGGCGAGGGGCGTGACGAGGGGCGAGGCGGGGAGCGAGACGCACTCAACCACATTTGTAATATAAATGTAATACTGCCAAGTAAATAAATTCATGATTTAAAAAAACAAATGCGTTACGTCACGTAGCGGAGGCTGAATAACGTGGCATTATCATTAGATGAGTAATGTGAAATAAAATCTTCAAAGTATTTTTTGTCCTCTTTCTTTCCTACTCTTCACCTCTTAATCAATAAGAACAAGATCTACCGTCAAAAAAATTCTTGTTGAGTAAGGGAAATAAAGTCTGTTCATTAAGAGAAAAGGGAGTGTCGCCGTTTTTTCTTGATCAAGCCCGAATGAAAATGAAGCCTAAAAAAGTATCCGACACCATTAAGGTTATTACAATATTCTTCTCCACAGCAGCGAACGTCGTCTCCGCAGAAACTAAGCGTTCGGGAAGAATATTAGGCCTGTCCTTGTCATTCCGCTAATCAGTTAAGGAGATTGAAAGTTTTAACCAAGTTATTCTCGCTTTGGATTTTCGCAAACGGCAGGTGCGGGAAACTTCAACGCGATGGAGAGAGCTGATCCCCTGATGGAAATCGCTCGGCGATTCAGTCGTCATTCGTTTAATTAACCCCGAACAGCCAGGCCTACCAGAGGTCTCAAAACAACCGCCCCGTGGCATATTCGTTGCGGTATTTCATTTATAATGCTGTATCCCGGGCAATCACAAAAGTACTAATGGATTTTCGCTCATTTCCATGGACATTGCATCGATTTGCTTCCTGTTCTTCGACGCGAATATATTGCGATTACTTCAATTCCATGAACGCTCACACACAGTGGATGCGAATAGAATAATCTCATTGCATTACACCGGGCGTACTTTAATGAAGAATATTTTTTTTTCTGTAAATATTTGTAGATCGAGGCAGTGGATAATCTGAATTTACATACTCAGGAATAAAAATAAAAAGATGTGGAATACAACATTGATAGTAAAAATTTTATCTCAAATTTGGAAAAAACATTGTGATAAAATTTGTGAATATGTTGACATAACAAAACATAAACGAAATATACAATAATATTATGTGCAGTGCCTAATAAAACGGCGTGAAGGGTTGCGGGTTCGAATCCCGCCCGTAATAAGGATGTGTGTTCGTAGACGAGTATGTGAATTACGCTCACGTTACCCCACAGTTACAGAACCAATGTTAATTGCTGTGGTCACTGTATAACCCTGGAAGCCACCTTAAATAAGAAAAAAAGTGTATTTTTTTATTTATTTCGTGAAGAATAAGTAAAAATGTATATATCGTTCAGATTACGATTTTTTAGTATCTACACAAAAGCTGATTTGGCTCAGTGACAAATTTTGCAAGCTGCCGCGACTCTGCCTGGGAAGTCTGAGAGTTCTAGACCCAATGGTGGCGAGTTTTCGGCTTGAGATACGTACTGATATTGCTTACCGGGATGGCACTTTAAATCTCGCATTTAAATAAATCTTATTTATACGAACTATTTTTTATTCAAAGTTGTTACGTTGTCAATTCAGTCGGAAACATTCGAAAATGAACAGTGTGGGATATTTAACATTAAGTGATTGTGGTCTGTATTTGTCTTTGTCTTCGACATGTTGGTTTCACTATGAATTTCTCTATCAAAGAATGAATTTTAATAAATTCACATGCTCTTTGATATGATTCGTATCAATTTTTACAATATTATTTTAGTGGCTACATAGGAACAATGTAAAACCATTTGTGAAAACTATCCCTAAGTTCCAGCAGCACTCATTAAATTGACGCTTCCGAAGCTGTGGAAGAAAAGCGCTGAGCTGGTGCTCAGCCAATCTGGATAGCGGAAGAAAATATCTCACGGAACGATGCGAATTTCGGCGACGTCCAACTGTTTTACAACCTGTCAATATCCTTTACTCATCTGAAGCGAGATTGTATGGAAATAAATACCATAGATATCACTTTCTATTATTATAGAGAAATGATTTAGGTGTAGCGAATAAATGAAACAATACAATTGTTGAACGTTACTTCATTTTATAATCATTGTGAATAAATGTTTAGACAATTTTCATAATACTTTTCCTTATTACTTCTTGATGAATGTGATTTTCGTTCATTATTAGTACGAGTATTAAAATTCAGGCACTCCGTAACGCGACTGCCAAAATGTGGCGCGGAAAGCTAACAGCGCCATCTACCAGAGGAAAGTGGCTCTGAGAGACTGTCATTGGTCACCCTGGCTGCGCTTATGTGAACTACTGGCATAAGAAGCCAAACATTCTTCCATCTACAGTGGCGTGGCTGAAATGGTATGGGGCAAGGGATGGGGCAACTCGGATGCCACATATTCTCAGGGTGACTGCTCTGAATGACGACGTCACAAACACGAAAAATAAATACCAAATCCAACGGAATCTCAACATTAACTCTAATAATTCGCATTCCTATAATAATATTAAATAGTTCGATTTCCTTGATCCCCCGAATTTTAGTTATTCTCCTCCATACTCAATATGTACAGTTATTCAGCCATTCGAAGTGTTTGATCTATGTATTTTCTATCTCTTTTTTATCTTCCTACTTTACGAGATACGTAGTTTTTGCTGTATACTTACGATTCTGCATTTCCCGGGATGCAGAATCGAACAAGTCATCTCCCGTCTTGTCTCATGCGTACATTACGCAATTTCAAAACACTTCGTCTCCGCCCATTAGTTCAATCAGTATCATGATCAAAAGCTACGATTGACACAAAATCATAACTGACATTCTGTTTTGACAACTTTTAGCGTCACTGCCATTGCTTTCGACACCGTCGCCTTAAGCTTCGCACAGGGTCAGTACGGTACGGACGACACTTCCCAGGAAGCGCTCAGTTTCTTGCAGTTTTAGATGGGAATGGGTTTGGCCGATAGTATGGCGGATTTTTGATACTAGCTACATAGCTAGGTGAAATTCAGCCTCTCTCAGGACGAGAATTCTAGCAACCGGCGGCTCTGTTCGACAGTTTTCCCTGGTTTCTCCCATTAATGCCAGACGAATGACGGAGCAGTACCCTAACAAATGGGCCCCAAGCCCCGCGCGATATTTGCTCCCTCATCCTTGTCCTCACCTCTCCTCTCTCAAAAACGGCAAATTTTCGACAGAAAAACTGTTATTACAGTGCCTGGTAACGAAAAAGTGAATAAATACAGATGCTAAATTTATAAAAAATCCTCTAACACATGGTGTATCCAGAATCCCTATTTTATGTATCCTTGATACTGAAAAATCGATTGACGGCACAACCTCTGTCTGTCAATCTGTGAACAACGCTAGCATTTGAACTTTTCAGCCGATTTTCTCCAAAATCGATATTTCTCGATCGATTAGGCTGATGTCGCGACCCTTTGAATTTGAAACCGATACTTTAATTTTGGGGGTATTTTACATGAAACCCCTGGGACATTTTCAAAAAATGGCCCCATCGATTTTGATTAAATTTTGTTGTTGGATAGTCACGCTTTAGGCACGGATAGCACGTTTAAGAGAATGACGCAGGTCTCATGTTGGTTAAAAACTCTTATTTTTCGAAAATTCAAAAAATTTAATTTTTTCGGCGTTTTCCTACAACTAAAATATGAAAGATAGAGATTTTTGCGCGTAATAAAATCTGTTCCTTAAAAATATATTTTGAAATAAGGTCATGTACAATTTTTCGAAAATATCAGTACTTTTCGCTTATTTTTCGTTTCGTCGTAACTCGTTTCCGAATTTATGTTAACATGGGCGCCAGGAAAAAGGCTACGATAATATTTTTAGCTATTATTGCTTCAAAGAAAACTAAATAGTCCCGCTAGCTGGGTCGATGGGTTGCGTCTGAAATAATCACTATTACCTATTGATAGCCGATTACCCTATCTGCCATCCCTACAGAGTGGCGAGGAATCTGAAAACAAATATTTTATCTAGCTACTTATTAGCTCGAATTGCCCAATGAAAATCGTTTGTTTTTTTTCCTTTCAAAAAGAAACTTAGAATTTATTGCTTATTGCAATGTAAAATTTTTAAATAGAAATTTATAACAGAAAGACTGTCCTTTGGTCATGACCTTGTTCGAACCTTTATATTGCACTATACTTCGCGCGCTCTCGATCGACGTCGCCACGAAGGACCATCTTCTCTTCTCCCCAGTGACGCGAATTCCAGAGTCGAAGTACCGCGTTCTTCTCTCCTGTTTCTCCACGGGAAACGTTGCCGAGCCACTGATCCGCACTACTTCAAATATTCGTAGTTCTAGTTCGATTAAACTTGCAAAAATAATACGCAGTTCTTTACGATTACACAGCGGAAATGTTTTAAATTTCCACAAATTAATTACTTGTCCAGAATATTTCCGAGTCCTATCATATACGATTTCTCACAAGTTCTAATTTCCGCGTGTTGTAAAAATAATTAAAGTCCAAACTGTTCGTAAACGTTCGAAATTCTATAAGTTCAATAATTAGTAGAGCTCGCGAAAAATAACAAGTTATATTTTTAACACACTGTAAATTATTCGAAGTCCAACGTTCCTCAATCGCATGAAAAATTACAAGTTCCAATTACACAAATTATCTATCCGCGAGCGTCCCGCACAGCGTCACGACATATGACAGAATGTGTATTTTTTTATTACTGCTCAGCCCTCCAAACCTCGGCTTTCCTTTTCTACTATTTTGTCTAAAAAAAATCAGACATACTTCCGCAGTAGTAGACTAACGTTGCTCTCCCCAACCAATCCCCAAATCGTTTTCTAATCTGACTAGCCACGCCGTCACTTTCAATGCCAGATGAATATTCATCTTGACAACAACTTGGGCGCCGTTGCTAAGGCGCCATATTTCTATTTAATTACCCTAGCATTTCCACCCATTTACGACAAATAACATGTAATAAAAATGACCCACATATTGGTATATCACGATATGATTGGATTAAAATGGCCAAATAATAAATAAATGGTATTTTGATACATGAAATAATGTATTATTTTAACCATATTAAAAAAAATGTTATATCAAACTCCCCAGACTATTTTGGAGTTGGAGATATTTGAAATTCAAATCGTTTTTAAAGATCCCTACTTTTGACTACTGAAAAAAGAAATCCATTAGTTGAACGAAGGTTACAAAATATAGTGTCTCGTAAATTCACGCAACTGGGAAACATCTGAATTACAGTACAACAGAAAACCAACCTGACAATCACGAAGATCGACGAGTCGCTACTATTCGGAGAAAGTCGCGCAAAGCTCCTGGAAATGAAAAACATGACTTTCGAAGTCTTCTCTCCGTTAACATCGATCTGTACACAGTTATCGACTTCACCTTTTATCTTTCCCGGAATTTCTCGTTACTAAACTTAAAGAAGACATTTCGCTCTTTGATCAATTGCTATAGTTAGTTTATCCTAAACAATAGTATTTCTAAAGGTTTGAAGAAAGAAATAACGTGCTGATTAATTGCAAATATTTTTGTAATGACTTCAGTTGGTAAAATGAAAGTGAATTTTGTTACTTATTCATTTGTTGTACTCGAAACATCTTATTCATTTCAAGATGTTCTGTGATTGCAAGCCTATATATAATTAAGTAAATTTTATTGTACCTACTTCTACGCGTTTATGTACTTATTAGCCTTTCTTCTCCGACCAGTGATCATCAGTCATACCTCCTTTTACAGTCACTCTCCCTTCGTTTAGCTTTACAAAAAATAAACAATTCTCTGCAAATTAACAACTATTCTAATCATTTTTAGCTGCCACGAGCAAGAAAGCAAGCCTATAGCAGAAAAGAAGGGAAGAAAGTTGTCTTCAAAACTTATTACACCACCTCAGAAACATCCAATTCTCTTCGGAATACAAGTGGTGGAAAGTAATTATTCATCAATGCATCTCTGAAAGCTGGAGAGTTTTTCGGAGGATATCCTCGAGGAATATGATAAAAAACGCAAAGTTAAGGTACATTTTATGCTGGCATTTTGTGCTCTCTACTACAAATTACAGATCCAAGATAAGTTGACTTTGTCATTCTCAACATGAGTTATTTGAAAATGCTTAAAATGTACGTCATGAAACATCATTTTTCTTCAGACCCACGGCTACAGATCCTCTAAAGAATATGCACAAATATGCTTGGTTTGTTGGATTAACCGAAGAAGTGCAAATGAAACAATCGTTTCCTCTCATTTAATGTAATTGACAGGTCAGTTGGTTGTTTGGTGCCATATTGTTGTTTCTCCCGTATTCATTTCATTGATGTACGCTTTCTACTAACCCATTTTCCAAAGGTTAAATTGAGAATATTTGACGGTTTAAGCGGAGGCATCCTTTACATTTTGCTGAATGTTTGGAGAGCGAACAAGGTCGAGAGGTAAAAACGATTCCTATTAAATTCGGCAGCGCAGCCAGAGTCGTGGCACTTGACTCTGAAAAAGAAACGAAGCACACCGCATTTCATTTTCTTCGAAAGCTTTAAGAAATAGCGTAATTAAATTCAAAATATTTTTTTGGCTAGACTACGTAATCATTTGAATAACTCGACAATAGTTTTTTCTGATACGTTATAAAACAAAACTATAAAAAAATTTGGAAATAGTTTTTATTCTCTTCCTACTGCCTCACAGTATCAAGGAAGTGTTAGAATGCTGCGGGAAAAACAGCGATATTGGACATCAAAAAAACTCTTATTCCGGGGCCCTGGTAACGAAAAAGTGGACAATTCGAGTCCCTTAATATAGTAAATTACTTCCTCTAACACGTTATGTAGTCCGAATCCATTTTCGTTGAAATCTTTTTTTTTTCTTTTTCGAAAATTGCAAAAAAAAAATATTTTTATTCGGCGTCTTCCTACAGTTACAATTATGAAGATAATTTTTTCTTGATGAAATGTATTCTTCAAACACAGATCTTCAAATAAGATTGTTATTTTTTCGAGAATATGTATTTTTTGCGTAATTTTGCGTCAGACAATTTTTAAATTATAAACAATTATTTTCTCAGAAACAGCACCAAGTTTTTTCTTTGCATTTTTTTACTTACGTAGCAAATAATCGTAAAGTGAGTGGTGTTGGTCCCATTTTCGGGGCACTCTGTGTTTTTGAAACATGGAAAAAAATCGAAATGGTGAATTTGAATTTCGCACGATTTATTTCACTCCAATGGCACTGTAATTTTACAGATGTTTGGGGTAGTCATTCAAACCATGAAAACAATTGTTTAAAATTATTTAAGCATTAAATGTATTTTAAATAGCATAATTTAATTGAGTTAAATGTGAAAACAAATGGATCATTTCGCTTTGCATGGTAAGGTGCGGGAATGATGAGTAATTCGTGTAGAAACGAGTAGTTTTCATCAGTATAACTATATTATTTTTAATTATTACATTTTTATATCCATTTGCATTTTGCTAGCGGCATCAATAACGCTGATTTGCAAAATGTGTACGCCGTTCAAATCTAGCGGCCATTGCTGATTTGACATTGCCGCACTGATAACAGGTCGCCGCTGTTTCCCATTATTTTAAACCAATAATTTTAATTACTGCTAAATTACGCATCGGGCAACATTTGTACGTTTATGTAGAACCTAAATACACTGAATTCAATGGCAGAAAGCGGTTTCGGCGGTATAGATGTTTTATTTCATTTCACCATAAAACAGAGAAAGGATTAAAGAAACGTTAGGTCAACTTAGATTAAGTATAACATTTTGAATATCAATATTTTCAAAGCCGAATTTCAACTCTGAAAAACGTTCTAAATGTTACCGCAGGAGTCACATAAACAGAGAGACCAAGGAAACCCTAAGTCGTGGGAAGCAACGGCATTCAGCATCTCCCTCCTGCCAATGATGGCCTTGCGTCTCGCCTGCAGGGCGAGGGCGAGGGTGAGGGAGATTCGGTTAAATACGACGACGGCGAGTGTCGGGGGGGGGGGGGGCAATGGGCGGCGCCCCGTCGTCCAACCCCTCCGCGCCGCCAGCAGAGCAACAGGTGCCGAGGCGGTGCGGCGCGGTGCGGCGCACCGACGTTGCAGCGACGGCGCACGTCTCTCGCTCGCCCGCCCGCCCGCTTCGCCCGTCGTCCTGCACGCCCGCCCGTCGTCCCGCACGCCCGTCCGTCGTCCCGCCCGCCCGTCCGTCGTCCCGCCCGCCCGCCCGCCCGCCCGCCCGCCCGTCGTCCCGCCTGCCTGCCCGTCGTCCCGCCTGCCCGCCCGCCCGCCCGCCCGCCCGCCCGCCCGCCCGCCCACCCGCCTGCTCGCCCGCTCGCCCGTTGTCCCACTTGCCCGTCGTCCCTCCTGCCCACTCGTCCCGCCCGCCCGCCAGCCCGCACGTCCCCCCGCCCGCCCACCCGTCCGCCCGCCATGCCCACCCCGCGCTCCTGCTCGCCCGCCCGCACACGATCGGCGGGGGCAGCTGTCGAGGAACCACCTCAGGCGCTCTATATAGATGACTCCCGCCCGTGAAATATGAACCCATTACGGGCCTTGCGCCGGAATGTATTGTCTTCCGCGCCGGTAGGAAAAACGTGCAACACGACGGCGACGCTTTGCGAGGACCCGCGCGTCGCGTTGTCTTGTTTACGGTTTCGCGCGTGCCGTTTTGGCCGCGGCGGCGCATTACTCAACGGCAGACCCCGATAACTCCTCGTACGTCCGCGGCGCCGGGAACAAATTCCCGGGAAATAGCGGTGTCGTCTACTTGTTTCTCGAGAACTCAAAGAAACCCTCAGAATTTCTCTACTTAGATAGAAATATTTCCTACCAAAGGATTTAGATTGGAATGAAAACTGTACTTGAAAATGTTTGGCCATATTATTTACAAAATAACCAAAAGTAATGTTTGTGTAATTCTAATAGTTTAGTTTTCAAGTAATTAAAAGGAGTAAAGCTTAAAGCTTGGTTCTCAGTTTCAAGTGGAATGTTACAGCACCGAATTGTTGTACACTTTCGTTGTTCGTAGTGTACAGATTTTGTATGCAAATAAACTTTTAATTTCTTCTAATGATGATTTTGTGATTTTAAAGTGGGTCATTGCATTTTAACGTACAAACAACATTAGTTCCCAAACATTTCATCGGAATTTAAAAAAATCGTATTGCGCCGTATATTCGTAAATTTGTCATCTTGTTAATATTAGCAAATCAAATTTAGAGTGCGCATTGACTCTTTAAAAAATGTTTCACTTTTCACAGCTAAAAAATTGATCAAAACTGCTCAATTCTGCTTATGCAGAATTTATTCTAAGATTTTTCTTGTGCTTAGTGCCAAGCAGTGACGGCTCGTACGAGTGTTTATGTGTGTGTGTGTGTGTGTGTGTGTGTGTGTGTGTGTGTGTGTGTGTGTGCATTTGCGCGCGCGTGAATTGAGTGTGTGTGTGTGTGTGTGTGTGTGTGTGTGTGTGTGAGAGAGAGAGAGAGAGAGAGAGAGAGAGAGAGAGAGAGAGAGAGAGAGAGAGAGAGAGACTGAGAGAGAGAATTTGAATCATGATTGTTTTTTACGATAAGTTTAATAGTGTATTGTCGTCGTTCCTGCTGCTACTGCTCGTGAAATGAGAGCAGAAAATCTTCAACAGCTAAGATTCTCTTCCGATTTTGTGCAGTATTTTGTGCGTGATTTTTATCTTTGGGTTTGCGAAGTTGAAGGGTGTTGGATATTTATTTTCACGGTGCTAGAGAATTTATTCAGCGGAAACTTTTACATAAAGGGCGTCTCTCTGAACAACAGAAATTCCCCCAATCAGATTCCATAGTGATCAGATATTTGCAATTCATTACAATCCATTTTCATTAATAAAAATGTATTTCGTTTCACAATGTATTGAAGAAAGATTAGAAATTAAGAGACCTAGAATACCAACTCAGTCTTCAATTTTTTATTCAAAATATAAAATCAGAAAAAAATTAATAAAAAATACAAGAATGATTTTCATAGCATTTATAGAAAGTGATGTGGGTGTGATTTGAATACCGCTGTTTAGTTTCTTCTGCCTATTGTTTGGAAGTGAGGATATGTGGACGAAGAAATTTGGAACTTTCGAAAATTAAAAAGTGTCAGAACATTTATAAAAATTCCAACGCATTTTGGGATTTTAAAGTAGGCAAATTGGTTAAGCAAGCTCTTTTAAAATAACATAAAAAAGCATTGAAGGATTACTTACTAAAAATATATCCTAATCTTTCACTTCCTAATCTTCCTAATCCAATCCTTTCGATTCCTAATCTTTCACTTAATTACTAAATGACGATTGCCGATGTGTGTCATTTTTCTTGTGCAGCGACTACATAATTATCCTTGCATGGTTTTCATTAAGTTTTATGAATTCATTTATCTTCAGAAGTGACATATACATGTTGATAATTGGGCATTGTGAGGTATCCTTCAAGTAATTTACTTTCTAAGTTGGAGAGAGTTTTGCTTATTATGTTTTCCTGATTGAGAGTCTCACTTTTATCAGGTGATCAAAGAATGTATGAATCCATGGTCATATTGTGATGAATGTGATGGGTCAAGCAGTGGCGGTTGGTGCCCCAACAGACTGGAGGTTGCACCTCCATCGAATGACGGAAATGTAATTTTCAAAATTCAAAATACCAATATAAAATAAAAATGTACGCAATTCAAATCAATTAAAACTAAAGAAAAGTCTATATTGAAACACTTCTTACATAATTTTATTCGTCCGCGTAAGGCATATATTGTATTATTCCACCTATTCTCATACTGAACGTACTGACGAGTTTTGCATACTCCGTGCGTCACTTCTTATGACACAGGTGACATCATTCGACAGCAAGGCTCAAGGTAGCGGCGACTCGCCTTGAAATATTTGCTATTCACATGAATAACGGATCAGCAACTTTTCTGATATTATTGGTCAGTACAAAACTGTTGCACTGCTTATCCGTATATACTATACAATGGTATTGCATTATACGTGATGATTGTTTTTGTTGAAATATTTAATTTATTGCAGTGTTACCAGAGACTATTTTATTTGTTTTTCTTGAGCATACTCTTTGAAAAACCATTTTGTATAAATTTGTTCACCAGAATTTTTACTGAAGCAGATCAATGGTTTCGCAGGTTTTTTAAAATTTTCGTATTAGCAGTTAAGGGATTATTGTTAAATCTTGGTTTTTTTGAAGGACGAATTTTTTCTGCTTCCAGCTGCTTTCCAGATTCATGAAAGCATGATGTAATAATACATTACTCACTTTTAATGGCCATATATTCCAATTTACATTCATTATATATTCAGCCGTTGATTCTTATTCTTAAAACTTTCATGCTAATACAATTGAAATCATTAGTATTGAATGTGAAACAAGAGCATCTTTATCTGCCTAAACATAATAATTTTAAAAAACAAACAGAACGACCCATTGTTTTACCTTCCCTGAAATCTAGAATAGCTGATAATATCACCAGGCAATATTTGCTTCTGCAAGAGCAGAATCTTGTGCTGAGCTGATAAAAATATCCCGAGATTCACATGCCGTGGGAAAAAAATTGCAAACCACATAAACGACCGTGATAAGACTCACATATCACCCGTAGAACACTGTCGCGAAGCACAAGGTCAGTATGTCTGCGACTGCTCTCACTGCTGTATTGGAGAATTAGTCGTGTTACAACAGTATGTACTTTTTCGTATTAGTAAAGGAAACGTAATATTATAAAACCGAAATTTATGTCCAAATTAACGTATCTCAGGCTTCAGTTCTTAAACTTATTGCAATATTAGGTGTAAAAACTAAGCTTTTAAGCTAAGCTTCTTTTAAAGCTAACACATCAACACACATTCGACAATCCAAAATTGTGTACTATTCAGCGAGGAATATTATAGCAAAGCAATGAGCAGATGAGAAAGAGAATTCTCTGAATTTCAAAAAGTCGTGTCGAGGCGTGCTATTGTAATTTTTCGACCTGATAACTACTAGAAAGAGGCGCATGCAATTTTGAAGAACAAAGAATGAACTTTTGCAATTTCAAAAACATTCTGAACTTTTGAAATTTTCTAAAATTCAGAGGTTTAAATGAAAACGCAACATCCGCCATTTGCTAAGCGTCATTTGCTCTATCCGGTGTACTATAAATTTAAAAGAAAAAAAATTCGCGCCATTTTCGCGAAATTTTTGAAAATGTTGTTAAGGTAAAATATAAAGTACCCCCAAAAATCAAAATATTCGTTTCGTATTCGCGGGGACTTGAGCTCGAAGAGATCGATGGGGGAATATGAATTTTGGAGAAAATCGTTTCAACGGTAGAGTTGCAATGTTTGTGTGACAACCTCTAGCGTTGCAAATGGACAATCAGATGTCCGTTTTGCTCCCACCAAATTTTTCGGTATTAAAAATCCACAAAGCATAGATTTTGAGTTCCCTAATGTGTTAGAAGTAATTTATGATGTAGAGGAAAATGATTTATCCACTTTTCGGGATCGGGGCTCCACAATACAGTTTCTCTGTCAAAAAATGACTGTTTTTAGCCGCAGCATTTCAACTTCTTTCAAATTTGAAATGCTGCGACTAAAAGGTGTATACATACATACGTAAGTATGTATACATATGTGTACATAAGTAACATATGAGAAAGTAAACACGCGTGTGACGTAACACCGACGGAAAAAAAATTTCTTCGTTTTTTGAAAGAACACGCAAATTTGGATTAATGTATTCGGAGGCCCTAGACATTACTACGGGGCATCCTAATAATTAATGATCGAAAATTGTTCAAAAGTAATTAATATAAATGTGATTACTAATTCCAACAATTTTAATGTAAAAATTACAATTAAAATATTTTTTACTAGGGTGACTGTTCGGGTGGGGCCTCTTAACATGTGATAAGTTTACTTATGTATTCATCCACTCATACGTATACTTATAAACTAGAGTCTGGATATGTGACTGAAATGAAATTTGCATGATGGTTTTTAAATTAACTAAATATTGTACGTAGATTTTGTCACCTGGTATGAACGTTTTAAGAAATGATGAGCTATTCAAAGTGTCTATATAAATGAACAGATTGTTTATGTGATTGAATTAATATTCTTATAAGTAATCAGACCGTGCAAACGATTCAGGAATAACTGAACCAATTATAAGCTTTATTTCATTTCCGCTTCTTATTGTGTTACTGTTAAAAAACGCAAATCCTCTGGCTATAGCGGGATATATTTCTATCTCTCCCAATCGTTCGTAATCCTATTTTTAAGATAAATAATTCCACCCTCCATTACCATTCAGTTTGATTTTATAATTTTGAGCAGATTCTGCAAAGGTTCCAAAGAATTATGAAGATTACAATGAATAACATCAAAGTATCCAAGTCCCAATTACAAATTTTGAAGACTCTAAATGACAAAGTTGTCTTCGTTTCTTATCTGTTGACTCCTGAAACTCCTCGCATGCTTTAATGGTATGTAAAACTATTCACAATTATGTTTTAAATATGTTTACACTTGTGTTAATTATTTCATTTGCACAAATATTAATGCGCAAAGAAATTACTTTAATTATTTGTACGAACAAAAATCAGAAAAATAATAATAATAATTTATCATAAAATCATCATAATAGCTTTTAATAAACACTTAAAAATATTTGAATGGGTAACTTCTCCCTGTCTCCCTGACAGAAACGTCTGCAGGATTTCTATCGAAAAGTGGTTGCATCTCAAACTGCAAAACTGAAGAACCTAGCATAGCATTGTTAAGAAAATATCTTTGTGTTTATTTCAGATGGCTTTTTGCATACAATAAATTTTCATACATTATTACATGTTGTAAATCATCTTAATACCTTCACAATTGTGTACACCTGCTTGTAATGTAATAGTACCGAGAGAGGTGGCTCAGGGCATCAACTGATGTCACTGCAGTGCCTCTGGCCGGGAAGTCCGAGGTTCGAGTCCCGATGGTGTTAGAATTTTCAACACTAGCTACATAGCTAGGTCGATTTCAGTTGCTGTCTGGAGAAGAATTCTATCGGCCGGCTGGTCTGATCGGCATTTATCCGTGGTTTCTCCAATCAACACCAGGCGAATGCCGGAGCAGTACCCTAACGTACTGGCCACTGACCGCGAGTGATCTTTCCTTGCTTTTTCTCGTCCTATCCTCGCCCCTTACTTACACACACTTTCACTAACATGCACTACACTACCACACATCCTAGGAGAACGGTTGGAAGCTTAGATCTTTACCTGACTGGGGCAGTGCCTCGTTGGTGAGAGACGCCTGACTAGGGAAAACCCCGTTAGTCGACGGTAGGTCGGCGCAGACCATCCGGTTTCATAATCTAGCGAGGGAAGATCCCCGCCATATCCCGAGGGAAATACATGCACTACACTTACTGTACTAATGAACTTCCCGGTTGACGCACCCGGAATCATCAATCAATTAAACAATTGTAACGTAACGTAGTATGGGTTTCTTGAAATTTCCTATTGTTCCCAAAATCTCCCCCTCAGATTGTTCCCAAATTTTTCACGAATTCTTTTTGGTGGTCGAGAATCAAAATAGGGGAATTTGCTATTCAAATTATTACCTCCAAAATAGTTTACTAAGAATTCTAAATACTAAGACCATAAAATGTCAGTGCACTGGAGTGATTGTTACCAAATTCGTCGCGAATTATTTTCAGTAGTCGAGAATTAAAATATGAGGCTTTACTGTTCAAAATACTACCAGCCATATAGTTCCTCTAATAAATTGTGGTTTATTGCAATCCGCTCAGGAATCCTGTTATAAGGGATTGCATTGCAGCGGTGTGGATAAGGGCTGATGAGGGCGCGGCCAGGAGTGGCTGCACGAGGCGAGAGGATGCGCGGCAGACGAGACGAAAGGGTCGGGTGGAGCAGTGAAAGCGGGACGGGAGAGCGGGACGGGAGAGCGGGACGGGAGAGCGGGACGGGAGAGCGGGACGGGAGAGCGGGACGGGAGAGCGGGGTGGAAAGCTGAAGTTGAAGGGAGCGGGGATTTTCCGGGGCTGGTGTGGTGGAGTGGAGCGGCATGGTACGGAACGGGGAAGGTTGGAGCGGAGCTGACGGGGCGTGGTGGGGGTATAAACAAAATTAATTCCATTTTACTTTACTGATCCAATTCATTCCTGTTCCTGTCAAATAAACAATTATGGTAATAAATACCGTTGCAACGACGGGTTACTTCCATTTAAGACAAAATGAGGAATTTATAGTAATGAAGCTCTCTTCTCTCATTCTATCCCTTGACGAAAATTTAGTTTTGAAAGCAAATAATTACTGAGACATTTTATTTTAAAACTTCAAAAGTAAATGTACGTCGGATGAATTGAAAATGGCAATTTGATGTGACCAGAATGTAGAAAACAAATCTCAAAAACATTATTCCACATACTTAAATACGGTTTAATTATTTCTTGTCGCGCAATTCCATTTTACACGAAAAACTGAATAACCACTTATAATAGGACTCGCGGACTTGTACAATTGAGATATAGCGATTCTGTTCAGTGCTGCCATCTAGAGGACGTTGCAAACACTACTAGTGCTTGCAGGTTTCTTATCGTCTCTAGTGACGAATGAACGCAACAATCATATGTCTGCGGAAAGAGAAAAATATTTCTGTGTTTAGTGACCAGGCACATAAATTGACTACGCTTTCATATCGCTATGGGTGTGATAAATTGTGAAATGTTTCCTCGTAAAACATCCAAGCAGCATTTTGCTTTCAAACCACACTGAGTATTAATGTCACGTCATAGGTTTCAATGAAAGGTGAGAGAGGAACGGCATCGAATATTTCCGTCGATGAAAATCCGAACATTAATAACGTTTTATTGGTATCCGAGCTGCGGTATTTCAATTATTCCTCGTATTCAATAGATTCAAATAGTCTGTACGAGACAATTTTATGAACCGTGAGGGACATCTGTCGAATCTACAAGTATCTCACTGTTGCTAGAAAATATGTTTTTTTCCGTTTATAGTAAAAATGAATGTATGTGTAAGCAAGAGTGAATCAGAATGAGATATGTTTTGCAAGTAAAATTTATGGAAGATGAAGACAATAAATTTCTTCTGTGTATGTTTTATTCCGACCCCACCATGCACATGAATTCTGATCAGAGAGAAAGTATACATGCATGAGTATGATTTGACTAGGAAAGCGTGAATTTGTAGATTCCGTAAAGATTGTAAATTCCGCAAGTGTGGTGTAATAATTTCCAATTTACATGTAACATGTTACAAATAATACAATAAGAAAATCTGTGAGTTTTCTTTGTCTCATTTTTTATGGTTGGTGGATGTCGTTCGTTTTAATTGGAAACATTTTATATTTAAAATGATTACCTTTTTTAAATTAGACTTGCAAATTGTTTGTCTCTCATATACATAAACAGTCTATTAAACGAGCCATATTTGACGTTAATGCTGTTTTTTGTAGGAACATACGATGTTCTGTCAGATGTAGTCCAGCTTATAGTCTAGTAGGTAGGAAGTTTTATTCAGTGATTTATTACTTTGTTTGAGAATTATATTCAATTATTCCATTCGTCTTTGGTTATTCATTATTCTTCCTCAGTAAAAAAGGTTGACTATATTGAGATACTGAATTCTAACTGGTAAATTCATGAAATACATAATTTTATTTCAAAATATTTATTATTATTATTATTATTATTATTATTATTATTATTATTATTATTATTATTATTATTATTATAAAGAACAACGTGGCATTCATTTCTCGCACTCTTCATCAAGTAAGTATCTTCATTTATCAGGGAACATTCTTTCATCTTCCTTCTTCATCAACTAATTTTGTTTTGGTAATCGGCATTCTTCAAATTTCTTCACGTCACCTTACGAGACACTCCATATCTTCGTCAGTGTCTAATTAGTATCTCTTTCCTTTCTTTCGGTCGCGGTTCATTCTAACATCTTCCTGGGCTATCTCACGTTACACAACTGTAACATATGCCTATACCATCTAAATCACTCAGACTCCATGAGGTGTGAGATTGTACTTTGTAACTACATTCTCTTCCGCACTTCATCTTACTTTATCCTTGCTCCAAAAGTGACAATACTTTCTACAATTCTTCTCGATTTATGTTTTATTTTTGATTGTCCTTGAATATAAGCCGAGTTTTATGTAGTTGCCCAATAATTTCCTGACTTAGTGTCCTTATTTCTGTTCTGACACAGGTGATATTATTTGTGATATCACTACTAAATACTTACATTGTTAACTACATAAAAAGGTTTTCCAAAGAGTAGCACGCACGTTTCTCAAAAACAACAAATAAAATACTCTCGTATAACATTGCAATAAAATATATTTTAACTTAAATAGTCTGCAAAAACTCTGTATAGTTTGTAAGGATTCAAAGTACAACAGTTCTCTACATACAACGAATATCAAAAAAGTTGCTGGTCCATAAAGCAACCCGTAAAAAGAAAATGTGGTATTTAATGGCGGTCTGTTCCTTTGAACCTTGCTGTCACATAACGTTTGCTGTGTCGTAAGCAGTGACGCACTGAGTATGCGAATTCAGTTGGTATTAGCAGTAAAACTGCCGGAATAACACAAATAAATATTTCCGTCTTTTCGTCAGAATCCAAACTGTTTCATTATTTTTGGGTTTTCCTCAAATTCCTTTGTACTGTATCTAATGAGCCCATAGAAACCTCTCACGTGGCCGCTAGCTGCATAGTTTTCTTTCAGTTTCTGCGCGCATTGGATATTAGTAGAGACAGTTATCATTAGTAACATACTAACAGATACTTATTGAATTCCTACTGAACATTGCTTATCTATTTAATGTTCAATATCTAATTGAAATCTATAAATATTAAATCTATCAGATTTCCTCAAAATTATGTTTTAAATTGGGTAACTTATTAAAATGTTGAATTATTTTTCCCATTTAGTGTATTTCTAGGTATCGATATGGTCATAAAAATTAGGAAATTGAAATTTATTCAAATATTAAATAACTACGTTTGGTAAGATATCACATCCCAAAGACAATTTATTAAAAAAAGTGATCTCCCTAAATAAATATTATTAATAATCGTGTTCTTTGATCAGCCATATCATCACCTGCGGAGTATTCAATTATGGGCGTTTCGCCACACCACATGTTCTGCTTGTGCCTCCGTGTTTTACAACATATTTTTCAAGAGGCCGGTGAGTCATTGAAATGTGAGGATTGCAGAAAATCGCTACGTCAGAAGCGCCTTCCATCGGCAAAAAAAGGAGCGAGTGTGACTCACTGGTGAAAGTAAGGAGAGGACTGAAGGCTCTGGTTCGGACAAGCACGTTGGACCGTAAATAATATACATAATGAATCTCAGGATTATAAATTGGAGAAAGATTTATGTTAATTTTTAATTAAAGCTTAGATAAATATTGCATGTTTATGTTACAATTCAACATCTTTTCAAAGCTCCTTCATTAAAAGACTTGCAGCCTCACATGTACTTTTTTCACAGCATCTCTTAACGTTCCATCGTATTTGAATCCATTTTCAATTTCCTATCTGTAGTCAGAAACCAGAATGATATTTAAATATGTTAGTTTTGGAACCTATCCCTCCATCTTAATATAGACAGAATGATTTGAAGTACAAATTTATTTTTTTGAATCGTACCATCACTTAATTTTTTTAAATGCATCTATATCTAAAATTAAGTTTACTACTAATGATAATTTTTCTCATATGTTCGTATCTCGAGCGAGACGACCCCTACAATACTCTTAATTTATTCCAAAAATCAAGACATTTTTGAAATATAATTTTGTTCTGATGAAGTTCAATATTAATTTTCGTTGGATTATGTATTTACGTATTTATACATGGACATACATATTAAAAGCTGATAACATTAAACTAAGCATGTAAATGTACCTCGTTTTTAATTATTCTTTACCAAACCCAAGCCGGATATTCCGAGTTTTTTCGTATCCAAAGTAACATAAGTTCCAATTTCCTTGGATAATTGTATTATTCACATTCAAAATTCGATTTATTGCATACATTTCTTTTCATTATGCACTCTATTGTTTTCTTGCAGTAATTTCAAAGCTGTTTCTACTCTAAAACAAAACTTCACGCATAGAAATTGTAATGAAATGTTTGATTTTATTTCTAATGTGATGATTTGAAACGTACCAAGGGATTATTATGACACGTATTAAAACTTGTTTTGCCCAATAATTGTTTTGTACATTTTCATTTCACTTATTTCACGTTTTGTCGCCTTATAAGTGTCTTCTTTCTATTTTATCTTTTTGTTTTAGTTATTCGTTTTTATTTTTTAATTAATTTTATTTTGAGTCACATTAGTATCAAAGTCATTAGAGACTACCAAACATATACGTTATTAATTTTATATAATTATTTGCAAATGTTATATATATATATATAACTATATATATATAACTATATATATATATATATATATATATATATATATATATATATATATATATATATATATATATGCTCGCGAATCGGCCGTCTTGGATCACGCATGCATGCTCTTGCACGTGCTCAGTGTCATTTATCACGTTGCAAGTCTTGCATGAACTCAATCAGGGGGATCAGCATTAGGCTAAATTCGATTTTTTATACCCCAGGGTTGTTAGTCCAGGGGAGATGGAAGATGTAATGATGATGATAATGAAGGATGATTTATATTTTATATTATTGTATATTTTATATTTCATATTATTTATTACTTTATATAGAATATAAAATTATTTTTACATACTTTTCTGTTTGTTCTTTCTTTGCGTGTCCCGAGTTCGGGCTTGTGGTCAGTCTGAGGAGCCAACGCTCGCCGCGCGTGGGGCGCAGAATGGCGAAAATCCGCGATGGCGAGGGGCGCGAGCGGCCATGGAGGTGAGCACCGAGACCATCTCCAACAAAGAGCTTTCGCTAAATTGCGTGACGTCAGGAGGCCTTCGCGGCTGTCCGCTCGCCCATCCGCGCGCCCGCTCGCTGGCTCGCTCGCCTGCGCCGTTCACACTTCCAGGAGGCCCTGACAGAGGAACGGATTTCGCGGGAGTACGCCGCGCCGTGGCCGCCGCTGAAGGCGTTGCATCGTGGAACCCATTCGTCGCGGTCATTTGATCTGGGTGACGTGTGGCGCCAGTGGTAAAACTAAGAACTACATTTATTGTAACTATTTATAACTCAACATGCAGATTATGAAGTCAAATTTGCGTCCACGTCCAAAGTAGTAACTGGTTATTTTAACACTAGAATGTTTTTTAGTTAGTTTTAGTTATTTTACGAATGCAACACCGGGAGATGGATATGTGGGGTAATCTGTTACCCCAAATTATATAATCAAATAACAGAGAACAGGGTTACTGAATATTTATTTAAAATAAATATTAAATTAGTTTTACAGAATTGATATTGCGTGATCAAAGCATTCATAATCCGTGTTCATAATCCGAGGATATGTTTACTCCATTTGAAGCATGCATTTTTCTCTATCTTTTTCTCTCTTGACTACGGCCACACACTCCACCTCAAGCATTCAGTTAAGTCTACTTTGCTCCTAAGCTAGTTTACACATTTATCCGAGTACTTAGCGGAGAGAATCAAGACAGTCTTTATTTGCGGGAGACTTAAAAAATAAATGAAAATGAAAAAGGAAAACAATATTCCGATGATTGATTGATTATTTCCTGTTTCCGGACGCGCCAATCGGCTAAGGTCATTAGTCCCGTAAGTGTAATGCGTGTTTTTATCACGAGAGGTGGCGTTGTTCTTCTCGCGCTGGATGGTGAGATCTGAAGCTGATCCAAAAATCGGCTTGCGGGATTTTCCCCGTTCAACTATGTCCCATCAGCGGGGCATTGCTCTAGTCAGGACAAGTTGTAAGCCTCTGTCCTGTGGGCATATCGGCCCTCAGGGTTTTCCACCTCTAGGTATCTCCCTCGGCGGAACACCTGCCCCAGCCGTGAAAATATTGCTCGACTTGTCTTCCGACAGTGTGGTCGGGTAGTGCTTGTGTAAATAAAGGGTGAAGACGGGATAAGGAAGAGGAAGGAACGCGGTCCATGGCCCATTTGTTACGGTTCTGCTCCGGCATTCGCCTAGTATTGATCGGTTAAAATACAGAAAACTACCGATCAGAGTAACCAGCGAAAATCCTGTCGAAAATCCTGCCATCGTCAGGACTCGAACCCTAGGACCTCCCTGGTTTTTTTTTTTTTTTTTTTAATTATGTTTATTGTTCTATTGGTGGTTACATGGTTCAGTATTTTCACACTCTTTCACATGTTTTTTGTGTGGCTTATAACTAAACTAATCTAAAACTATGACTAATGTATCTACTACTCAGGTGTAGGATGCTCATTGAGTACCTACGCTTAGTTTACATCTGTGAATATTTTTAGGAAGGCATGTATCGGGTGTCTATTACGGATTCGGGTCGGAAAATCGTTCAGAGTGGCTAGGTTGTAATGGGCTATTTGGTTTATGGAGGATATATTTGAATAGAAGTTGTTCGAGAGATGAGCTATGTGGTGGTTGATGGATGGTAGTTGTAGTTCTCTATGGAGTTGATCATTAGAAATGAACCATGGGGCGTGGGTGGCTAATCTTAAATATTTATTTTGGATTATCTGGATTTGATTTATGTTTGTCTGTGAGGCGTTTGTCCAAATGGGGCAGGCATACAACATTAGAGGTCTGATTATTGTTTTATAAAGGGTTATGGCATTGTTTAAGGAGAGTTTGCTTTTGTGATTTAGTAATGGCTTTAGCTGTATTAATTTAATTTTTGCCTGTTGAATTTTCGTTGCTATGTGTGTTTTCCAGGTTAATCTTGTATCGAATTTTAGACCTAAATATTTAACGGTTTGGTTGTATGGTGTCCAGGGGATTACATTGTTATTAACTTGGAGGGGAGTGGGGGTGGCGAATGTTCTAAGAGAGAATATTTTGGCTGTTGATTTGGATGGGTTGAGCTTGATTTTCCATTTTAAGGACCAATCTTCTATGCTTTTTAAATGCAGTTGAATTTTATTACAGATTTGATTTAATGAATGGTTGGACATGAATATGGCAGTATCGTCAGCAAATTGTGCGATATGTGTGTATGGTGAGGTAGGTAAATCGAATGTGTATAGGTTGAAAAGGGTGGGTGAGAGGGGGGATCCTTGGGGAAGTCCTGCTTTTATTTTGCGGGGATTGGAAACGTGCTTTTCTATTGTTACTGTAAATGTTCTGTCTGCTATAAAATTTTTAATGATTTGTAGTAGGTAATTTGGAGTTCCTATGGTTTTTAGCTTATATATTAGGCCTGGGTGCCAAACTCTGTCGAACGCCTGTGAAATATCTAGAAAGGTGGCTATAGTGTGTTGTTTGTTCTGGAAGGCAGTATGGATGTGTTCGGATATTCTAAGTAGTTGGTGTGAGGTGGATAATTTATTGGTGAAGCCAAATTGGTGTTTCGGTATGGTCTGTGTCGTGTTTAGGTGTTTATTAAATCTTTTTAGTATTATTTTTTCTAGGATCTTTGATAGTGACGGGAGGAGACTGATTGGTCTATAGCTTTCGGCATAGTTATGATTTTTATGGGGTTTGGGTACGGGGATTATGTTCGAATTTTTCCATATTATTGGATAGTATCCTGTTCTAAGAATTGAATTATATATATTATTGATGTAGGCTATTGTGGGGTTAGGCAAGTTTTTTAATATAATATTGCTTATTTTATCGTGGCCAGGAGCTTTTTTAAGAGGGAGATTTTTGATGATGTGCTTAATTTCATTTGGGGAACTGTATTTTATTCTATGTGGAATATTATAATTGGGTGCTGATGCTACTTGTGTTATTTCCATGTGAGCTGAATGTGTTGGAGTACTGTTAGGAGTGAACGATTGCTCAAAGTAATCAGCCAAGGCTTCTGCTTTCTCTATTGGTGAATATTTTTTACCTGATGGTGTGTTTAGAGGTGGTATGGTTGTTTTCTTTTTTAGGATATTTTTGGTGAACTGCCAAAGCGAATTGTTTGATGTGCTCAGTGATTGTATTAAATTGTCATAAGTTGAGTGGTTAAAATCTATTATTGCTCTTTTAGTAAGTGTAGTTAGTAAGTTTAGTTCTTTTTTAATGTGAGGCGATTTTGTTACACTCCAAAGTCTTCTGGTTTTATTTTTAGTTTTGATTAAGTTTGGAATGGACTCGGGTAGTTTTGTGTTTGATGTTTTAGTGATATGGGGAGGCTTGTTGTCTTGCAGGGATATTACTGTGTTAATTATTATATTATTTAAGTATGAGATTGCTTGTTCGATTTCCAGTGGGGTATTTAATATTTTAAATTGAGGTGTTTTATTAGTAATTATTTTTTTAAACGTTTTCCAATTAATGTGTGTGTTTAAAGTGTGGGTGGGGTTGTGAGGGGGGGGGAATTTGTTGGGTTGAAATGATGACAGGAAGATGATCTGAATCTAATTCGAATATTGGAGAACTGTGAAATTGGACTTGTGTGTTGGTGATTGCAATATCCAATATATCCGGGAATTTGTTATGGTCATGGGGGTAGTGGGTTGGTTCGGGGGAGGGATTATTTGCAATTTTAGATCTGTTATTATTTTACTCAGTTGTCGGCCTGCGGTGTTGGAAGTTCTGCAGCCCCAGTTAACGTTTTTGGCATTGAGGTCGCCAACAACTATTGTAGGCGTGTTTTGTTGGAATAGTGATCGTATATTGGTGCTGTGAATTTTGATTTCAGGAGGTTTGTAGGCTACAATGAGGGTTGTTATTCTATTGTCTAGTGGAAATTTGATGGCTACTGTTTCGATTCCAGGGGTAAGGGGTAAGTTGGTTTGAATGTATGGTACTGATTTTTCTATGAGAATTATAACACCGCCTCCATTAGAGTTTGTTCTGTCTGATCTATGATTATTATATCCGGGTAAATTAAATGTTTCGTTTGGTTTTAAGTGTGTTTCAGTAATGCATGCTAATTTTATATCATTGGCTTTTAGGAAGTACGATAATTCAGTTTTCTTATTTTTGATGCCGTTGGCATTCCAATTTAGCAGATTTAGTTTGTTACGGTGCTGCAGGGCCATGACTGCTGTTAAAGTAAGATGACAATGAGGTTTGAATGTTACTGATTATTTCTGGGATGATTGAGTTGATAATGTTGACGATATGAGTTGTAATGGAGTTGATTAGAGAGTATATGAATGCATTATTGTTATTAATATAATTAATATTATCACTATTATCATTATTATTATTATTATTATTATTATTATAAAAATTTTTGGGGTTTCTATTATTTACTACTGGAGGGTTTTGGTTGGGTTGATAAGGTGGATTAGTGTTGTAGGTTGCTGTTGGGTCGAAAGTGAAATTAGGGATGCCATTAGTGGGTGGGAGGAATGGGAAATTGTTAGAAGATACGCGAGGTGAAGTGTTATTGTTGGATCTGGTTCTGGGGTTGGTTGTTGGTGGATTTTTGGGCGGGGGTTCTACATTTCTGCTGTGCGTACCGTTTTTTACTGAGCGTAGGTCTCCACCGTGAGCTCCGTTTGGGGGGTGGGGTTCTGTTAGTTTTTTATAGAACGGGCATTCGTCAGAGCGAATGTCTGCACGATGTGAGCCGTTGCAGTTCTTACAGAAAGGGGTTTGCATTTTATTTGGACAATTTACCGAATAGTGGTCTTCTGAGCAGTAGATACAGGCTAATTTGTGGTTACAATTGTTGCGAGTATGACCGAAGTCTAGACACCTTAGGCATTGTATTGGTCCTTTGATTCTTCGTCTTTTTTCTGCTTTCACTTTTAAATTGCAAATTTCAGTTATTTGTAGTACTATGTCAATGCTCTGCTGGCCGTTGAACTCGGCCGCTACAACTGGGATTGGTATGTTGTTTTTTTGGAGTCTAGTAACACTGATAAGCGAGGGGTACTTCTCTTTGACGTCCTCGTAGATTTCCTGTAGTGATAATGATTGATGGACATTTTTGAAAACTATGGAGAATTTTTTATTTGCGGGGTCTTTATAAGTGTGGAAATTTCTTTTGGTATTTAACAGATGTTTAATTGTGTTCCTAAAGTCAGTTATTGTTTTGAACATTAACTTTATTCGGTTGTTTACTATGTTCCAGGTGAATTGGTTAGAGATGTTGTTTTTTATTTCTCTATTGAATTCGGATATGTTTGTTATATTATTCACATAAATTGGTGGGATCTTGACATTTTCATCTTGAATTGGAGTAGAGTTTATGTAATTAAATCTGGAGTCAGGGTCTTTTAGGTTTTCCAAGGGAGCATATCTATTACCAACGGGCACTGCATACACACTATTATCACTGTTGGCTGGTTTTTTAGGAGGATGTTCATTGTTGCCTGGGGGGGTACTGTCACCATGGCCTCTTTTTGCACTGATACTGGTCTTATCACTGCCGTTCATGTTAGCGGGGTCGTGGCTTGCTTGGCCGTTAGGCAGGCCGCTGGCCGCGTTGGTATGACTGACCTTTGTGAATCCTTGTGTTGGGTCGGCGGCTGGGATACCGTTTCCTTGATCGGGGTTAATTGCCTGCAGGTCCTGGCTGGATGCAATGATGTGGTTGAAGGAGCTGCCTGATGAATCTGCGAGGATGCGTTGATCCCCGAGTTGGTCGTAGGCGACTTCCATTTCGGCTGGGTTGTACAGGAGCGCCATGGCTCCCGCTATGCTCTGACCTAGGTCAGGGCTTGGTGGTTGATAGCTGCTATTAATGATGGAAAATCAATAGCACGACTTTAAAACGGTTCACTGCACTTGTGGCGTATAAATAACTGTTTGATACACAAACTTTAATTCACTGCTACTGCACTGATGCACGTTGTAACGTTCTGAGCTGCGCGGAGCACGATGTGAACGGGTCGCTAGCTCAGCGCGGAGTGTGGACCTCCCTGGTCGAGGCATTGCAGTTGATGAGCTGAGCCACCTGACCCTGTGATAATATGCTCATGATTCACGCTGTGCAATTAATGTGTTATTATTCGAAACAATAGTCTCCGCAAGCGTATGTGCGAGGCTGTGACAGAGGCTTCATAGAAAGGGAAGGTTCGATTCTTGACTGCAGTTGTTAAGTAAATGGATCAAAGCTGATCATTCTCTGGATGACAGTTCTAGAGGGCGGCACCTTTGCGAGACCAACAACCGAGTTAACCGGAATAATAAAAAATCGTAGAAATAACAATAGGAAGAATGCAGTTCGTATACTGCAGTTGGATGAAAGGAATTCTGGAAGACTGTTTCTATTAAAATATTTAATTTATTGCTGTGTTATACGAAAGTATTTTATTTGTTTTTCTTGAGCAGTGTGCGTGAGATTTTTGGAAAACTATTTTGAGTGGATTTGTTCACTAGCTGCTGCAGGCCACTAGTTGACTAATAAATAAAGAATTCATATGCAATAAATTACAAAAGTGTCCTTCTGAAAAAAGGGAAACCCACTTATTTTGCGAATCTTTCTCTAGAAAGAACTGAGATGTGCTGCCCGTTACTAGAGATTTGTGGTAATGATAAAAGGTTTTCTCTGAAAGATTTTTAGTTATTCATTTCTCAAAAACTTTATAAGCAGAATAAGCTCAATTACATTAATTTACAATTTCGATTCAAGCTCTCCGCCATTGTGGAGTTGCATATTACGATTTTTATTGCGCAGTTCTTGCGAATTGGCAATTTTTATTGTTTATTGATTTTCTACTAACGTTTCGGTAGCACTTTTGGGACCTTCCTTGACGTTATGTCGGATAAAAAAACATCACAGCACAAACGTGAGAAAATATTCTGTTTTCTCAACAGATTTCTTCTTGACTTAAAAATGACGATTTTTAAAATATGTCATTTTCTTGAACACTAATGATAATCTCCAACAGTTTTGAAGAAGCGTGTCCTTCGGAAGAACCTTCACCCAATAGCGATTCAAAGGTCTGACTATTAAGTTATCTGTCCCGATCGATGGTCTTCAAAATTTTATAGTCTCTCACTGTTGGATATAAGGCCATGCGACGTCGGCGAAAGGTCAATACGACTCGAAATGGTGAAAGACAGAGTTATTCATTTTTATAGAATGTTCTCGTTGAACGGGCCATGAATTAGTCGATAGAATTCATATCTCACATGTCAGTTTACCAACCAATGGTGTTTCGCTGGGGGCCGGGACTTCTAACCTTTTCTTCCACAGAGTGAGTGAGTGAGTGAGAGAGAGAGAGAGAGAGAGAGAGAGAGAGAGAGAGAGAGAGAGAGAGAGAGAAATTTTACTCGTTCAAGTCAAATTTACGATATTCAAAGGGTTTAATGTAATATTACTCTAATAATAAGATGTTAATTACGACAATGAATACTACTGTTATCCAGAGAGAACATTGGTTTCACGTGAACTCTGGGCAATAACAGTTTTGATACGGAATTAATTTCAAAAAGTTAACTGAAATTGAAAAAGGTAAAAAAAACAACTGATTGCCGGGTGAAGGTCATTCCATGCCATTGCGAGCGAATATAATTTGTTTTGTGTAATTACTACAATCATTACTTCCGTTTCCAAAATTCCATTTGAAGAGTTGCACAGCAATGCAATTTGTTGGTGGAGTGCAAAAAGAGAAACGCCCGCCCAACATTTGCTTCGTTATTAAACGCAGATAAGGTTTTCAAGTGAATATTGAAATTTAATTGGGACAACATCTAACTTACAACCTGTTATTTCAACGTGGCAAATAAAAATTAACGATAGAGTTCGGATTGACGAACTACAAGCGATTTCTTTTGTGAAAAAATGTGATCTACACAATCTTAACGAATTTCAAAACACTTTGAAACAAGTAGCTAATTATAGAAAACATAATTTAAGAGCGTTCATATAATATCATTCATTTATCAAAATAATTAAAATACATCAACATTTACATAGCATTGCATTCTCAAATTATTAAGTGTCTTGCTTTACATAATTCAATTGTCTTCTTCTTCCATTACTACTACCGGAAGACTGCATCAACTGATGTCACTGCAGTGCCTCTAACCGGAAGATCCTAGGTCCGAGTTCGACAGTGGCGAGATTTTCGACTCTAGCTTGTCAGCTAGGTCGAATTCAGTCGCTGTCTGGAGGAGAATTCTAGAGGCCGGCTACTCTGATCGGTAGTTTTCCGTGGTACATCCGATCAACTCAATGCGAATGCCAGAGCAGTACCCTTACAAACGGGTCACGGACCGCGCGCGATCTTTCCTACGTCTTCCTTGTCTTATTTTATCCCCTTACACACACTTACACTAACATACAGGACACAATCACACATGCCGGAAGACCGGCCGGGAGCTTAGAGCGTGTCCCGGCTGGGGCGGCGCTATTACCTGCTTGGAGAAAACCCCGCCAGCTGACGGCAGGTTGGCGCCGGATCTCACCATCCAGCAGGGGAAGACCACCGCCCCTTCCCGAGATGGAAAACATACACTACACTTACGGGGCTAATGAGCTCAGTAGTTTACGTGCTCGGAATCACTAACAACCAACCAACCATGACTATTACAACTAGACATCGGATGTTTAGGCACTAAAAAATCGTCTTTTAGGCGCCTAAAAAGGCTTTGAAAAAGTCAAGAATAAGGAGAGAAAAAAGGTAGTCATAAGAGTCATACACAATCAAATGGAAAAATTGTATTTTTTGTCTATAGTATTTTGTAAACTTAAATGCACAAAACCAGTTCGTATATTTTAATGTAAAACTAGATTTACACATTTACAACTCTTCT
Source organism: Teleogryllus occipitalis (assembly GCA_011170035.1). Taxonomy (NCBI): domain Eukaryota; kingdom Metazoa; phylum Arthropoda; class Insecta; order Orthoptera; family Gryllidae; genus Teleogryllus; species Teleogryllus occipitalis. The sequence continues at coordinate 234,719 of BLKR01000406.1, read as the reverse complement.
ACATTTTATTCTTAATAGTTTCCATTAACCAGTAATATTTACATATTACCAGTAACTTTTCAAGGATCACAATTTCAAATTTGCGACGAATGGGGAGTTTGAATGCGGAGAAGGATATCTGAACGATGTGACTGGCATATATTTTACCAATCCAACACTAGCACCACTGAAACCTTCTGGGAATGTATCTTTATTTCCACTTAAAGTTTCGATTCTCTCGGTGTATCGTCCATGTTCTCAGATCATGGCTGGTATTTATGAAATAGGGAAATGGAGAAAAATCAGATGGTATACTTTGGGAATTCACTCGTAATTTTAAATTTCAAGACGTGAATCGAAGATTTCATAATGAACGGTCACGTTGGACCATCACCGATTTTCCGATATCTTAGCATTGCATATAAATATAATAAATAAAAGGCAAAAAAAGTCCTAAAAAAGGTATTTATGCAAAAAATAGGCATTTATTGTAAAATAAGCAAAAATAAGCATTATAAAACTTCGTCATATGTCATCATTTGTCATGATTCGTGGACATATATTACCAGCCTTTGAATAAGTTCTCTAGAAAAAAATAGGCATTTCCCTAAACATCCGATGTCTAATTACAACCCTTTGTGGGTTTTGACTTTCAGGACTCATCGTTCCATTTTTCTATTACAATCTCTATCCACTCCCCTTCCAATAAGCACCCAGAGATCCTGGCACACGTCATAGATCCATCGAATACTTTGTCTTCCTTTATTTCGCCCACCTGTTACTGTCCATTCCATCATTTCCTTTGGGAGATTACTGCTATGCCTTCTTTGCGTTTGGCCTATCCATTTTATTCGCTGCACTTTAATGAATCGTATGATATTCTCACGGTTTATTAAATTTATATATTAATTATAATTTTTATCGTAACAAACGAGAATCGACATGTAACTGACTACTCGAATGGCGGATACAGCTAATAGTGACTGATACAGAGATCTAGAAATATATGAACAAAACCAATCAGTAAAAAAACAATTTTGACTAAAATTACTAAAGAAGCTTCTACCAAAAACTTCCAATATGATCAAGTTTTATAACCATCGATTTCATATTTCCCGACTAAACCTTGCAGAGCATCAGACATCTCAAGATTAAATCATTTCGAAACAATTTGACTTCATTCGTATATTCGTTGCTTATTAACAGGATACATATTAGGCATCTAATTAGGGCTCCAAATATGAAAAGAAAATGTTATCATTTAGAATAATGTCCCTGTATCTTGATCTTCCATCTACTTACAGTTCACTAATCCAGTGGGATTTAAAATATTCCAGAGTCCATTGTTGGCCTAGCGTCCTGACAGAAACAATACGAAACAAGTTTACGACAAAATTATAAAATTCAAACATTTAGTGAGTTTGTTTTTATAGACACGAATACAAGTGTGGTTTCCGACAGGTGTATCAAACGTCGCATGATTGTAGGAAGATCTGTGCTCGAGAAGAATTATTTATTTATGTATTTGTCCATTTATTGTTCTCCCTTATTGACTTTGTTGTACCATCATCAGGCAAGCAGAGAAAGGAAATTCTTCCTCTGTCGAAAAAAAAACAACACTGGAAGGAAAAGGATATTTTATCCGGTGCAAGTAAACAAAGTAATCTCGCAAGCAGTACCTCCAGAAACATGGCTCTTGCTTCCGTCGATAACGTCTCAGATACCGCAGTCCAAAATAATGAACAGTGGAAACGATAATGGTGGTGTTTCCGTTACCCCTCCTCCCGTATTGATGCACAAGTTAAAAATGGATCTGCAATAACAGCATGTTCAATTCAAATGTGTATTGAAGAATCGATTCATTCATGAATTTATTTTATTAACTAAAATACATTTAACACTTAATTTTATTACATATTATTAATATTATATTTACTACAATTTATGTATTATTTGGTATTTTAGGGTCGGATTTATCCGACTTTTGCTAAATTACGATGTTCCCAGGCATGGGCCCTGATTTTGTTTTATTTAATATCCACGCGGGGAGTAGATGGAGAAAAGAGAGACATTTGGCGTGAATGACGTATTCCCATCACCGTATCTAGCCTACTTGATCTCACTGAGCTTTTTCCTTCACACAGCTATAGACACTTTAAACGGTTTGTATTAGAAACCTACAGTTTGTTTTTTGTCCCGAATCGAACCCGGGACTGTCTTTCAGATGGTTGTCCATGAGCCACCCGAGAGGCATATTGATTGTAATATTACACTTAATGATATCCCTAATTATGTTCGTAGAAAGAAGGGAATTAAAGATGATTTTGACTTGTTCCTGTTAATGATTCGTCAATACCCAGTGACAGAAAAAAAGCAAACGCTTTTAACGTGTATTTCGGTATTCAAGCAGAAATTTAACTGTATTCAGTTTTCAGATAGAAATCAATTTAATATCGACCTAAATACTCTGTGGAAAAGCGAAAAATCTCGAGGTTCAGGTTTTATTGCCACGGACAATCTGCTATTCGGCAATTGCATTCAATAATATGGAATAAAAATATTTCTAATAAAGTGAAAATTAGAATTTATAAAGCAATTGTGGAAAGTATATCACTGTATGGTGCTGAGTTGTGGGAGATCTCAAAAAGTAATGAGAAAAAGTTAAAGGCTATGGAAATGGAGTTTTGGAGACGCAGCTGTAGTGTAACGTTAATGGAAAGAATCAGGAATGAAAATATAAAGCAGCAAATGGGTGTCATGTCGGATATAATGGATACAATAGAAGGGAGAAGGTTAAAATGGTATGGTCACCTTAGAAGAATGCCGGAGGAAAGATGGCCATTAAAAACTTGGAGGTGGCAGGTGCCAATGCACAGAAAGAGAGGTAGACCAAGACTCACGTGGTATGATGGTGTGCGACAGACAATGAGAGATCGTCACATCAAAGATGATGATTGGCAAGATAGAAGAAGATGGAAGCTTGGGTGCGAGAGACACCGCATGGTGTAGTTCCACTCGCAGAAGAAGAAGAAGATTATTATCAATAATAATGTTGAGAACAGAGCATTTTCTAAGACTTACGTCTGGGCATAGTTAAGACTAACGGGATTTTAAGAGCGCTTACGAGGAGAAGCATAATGCAATACTCTTAGCCTCGTTGATCGTTAGGCAATGAACAACGCTCGTTAAACAACTAATCAACGGAATTGATGGAAGTTGAACATCTCAAGCTAGTCGACACACACTCAAGCTTCACCATGGCTGTGTATTAATTGAAAAGATTGGCTTCACGAATTCGTTGAATGCAAAATGGTGTAGCTTCACTATAAAGGGTTTTTAAGAGTACAAATTCTCGATTCTTGAACCTCGTAAGCGCTCTTATCAGGGCTCTAATCTTCTCGTAAGACGCCTCATTGCTGCCTAAACAGTCTACATTTTCCAGGTTGAGAAGACTTTTTTGCTGTTTTAACTGAGAGACTCATCCCCCAAAAGTAATTTCAATAATCACGTAGTCATCCTGGACGTATTTGTATTTTAGTATCTAATTTTACCTGTAATACTTTCAATATAAAACATGGCATTTCATTTCTGATCTATCAAAATGATCATATTCCATCAGGCCACGTGACCTTTGAGTGAATTACCATAACGATTGATATCTAGCACGTTGGTGTACAGGGAAATACGTAAAAAGAAGCAAAAACTGCCCAGAATAAACAAGAGAGGAAGCAAGAAAGAGTTCGGTTCGACGCCCTGCGTCTGAGGGTTGCGGGGGCTTTGAGTCCCAGATGCCGGGAGGGGTCCCATGAGGCCGCAGCGGAGCGGATGGCGGCAAGAACGGGGGAGGTGAAGGAAGAGGTGTAGGAGGCGATGTGACATTCCGTATGGCGGGAGGGAGGCAACGTGTGTACGAGAGCAGCTCGGAAGTGCTGCAAACGACTTTCTGAGGTGATGACGCGGGCATCTTATTATCCTCACTTTTGAGGCGATGGAAGAGGACTTTCTGAGGTGACGACGCGGGCATCTTATTATCCTCACTTTTGAGGCGATGGAAGAGGTGCTGAAGGAGACTCAACCGGGTTCGTGGGCGACGCTGGAGCGCCAGGAATCGGCGCGGAAGCAGTTTATGGGGTTCGCTAATCGATGCGGCATGGGTGTGGCGCGAGACAAGGAAAGCGGCGCGTTGTTGGCGTCGGATGATGCCAGGACGATGCGAAACGATCGGAATCGTGGAGGACAATGAGGGTGCGGGACTTGGAATTGGACTATGGTGACGATATGGAAGCGAATCAGCGCGGGGCGGGCCGATGTTGGGTGAGGGGTTGCGGGTCTGGCGGCTGGGAGGAAGACCTGTTTTTACGCCAACGGTTTAGTTGCCACGAGGCGAGGCCGAGACGTTGATGGGGATATGCAACGGGGGCGGCAAAGCTGTAGGAGCAATGGTGGCGAGGGGTCGGCGCGGGGTCGACGTGGGTTCGGTGCGGGTTCGGTGCGGGGTCGGCGCGAGGTCGGCGCGGGGGCGGCGCGGGGGCGGCGCGGGGGCGGCGCGGGGGCGGCGCGGGGGCGGCGCGGAGGCGGCGCGGGGGCGGCGCGGGGGCGGCGCGGGGGCGGCGCGGGGGCGGCGCGGGGGCGGCGCGGGGGCGGCGCGGGGGGGCGCGGGGGCGGCGCGGGGGCGGCGCGGGGGCGGCGCGGGGGCGGCGCGGGGGCGGCGCGGGAGCGGCGCGGGGGCGGCGCGGGGGCGGCGCGGGAGGGCGGCGCGGGGCGGCGCGGGGCGGCGCGGGGCGGGGCGGGGGCGGCGCGGGGGCGGCGCGGGGGCGGCGCGGGGGCGGCGCGGGGGCGGCGCGGGGACGGCGCGGGGCGGCACGGGGCGGCGCGGGGCGGCGCGGGGCGGTGCGGGGCGGCGCGGGGGCGGCGCGGGGGCGGCGCGGTGGACGCGGTTTCGGAAGAGGGCCCAGCTGGGGGCGAGAGGCTGCTCCAGCGCCCGTTAGAGCTGAAATGTCGCAGCCCGGCGTAATTACCGCGCCGACAGACGTGTCACTCTGCAGAGCTGCTGGGTCTCTGCTGGAGCGGATGCAGAGCTGGCGGAAGCTAGGGACGTGCAGAGCGTGTGCACAAAGCTGTGCAGGGGCCAAGAGGGTGGTGGTAGCAGTGTAAGCGGTGGTGAGATTTTCCTGGGGTTTAGATTTAAAAGCACATTGCTATGTTACCACAAGAAAGTAAGTTGATCGATAAACTGCTTTCAGGGAAAGTTTTTTGAAATATTTGCAAATAACTCTGCACTTTTCGTGATGAAAGTTCACTATACTCCTCTTCGTTATTTGTCGATGTATCCAATCGCAGAAACTAGTTGCCACGTAATAACATAATTTACAGAAATGTACGCGAAAAGTGGATGGAAATCTGAAACGATATTCTGAGAGAATTTTAATCGGTTTGAATAAATGGATTTCTTTTAGCATTCACTTAAATGTCAAATATGCTGGAAATTTATAGGAAATTTTCCTACAATGGAAATAATAATTTAATGAATATATTACTCCAAACATTTTTGTAGCATGCCAGTGACAAAAAATATTTTCGATTTGAAAGTTATATTAGTTTCTTGCTAGTTAGTATCTACTGTTTTCTCACCAGAACTTACGATCTAAATTTTTGGTATTAGTTGTGAGAGTGCCATGATAACAATTAAATAGTATTTAGGTATTAATAGTGTTAAGCGTAGCCAAGAAAACAATGATACGACATTTTTTATTATGCCGAAAAATCTATTTTAATTTACGGACTTTTTTGGGGGGACAAATGATTTTTTTAATACGATTCATGATGTTAGTCACATGCAGTAAAGCTAGTATAGCGGGTTCTGCCGCCAACAGAGAAAACGGTAAAGTCCCACTTGTCCCGCCATTACCTGTCCATAAGGGCACTGACTATGGAGATAGTTGTGATGAAAACTGTTGGCAACACTGGGATTATTGTGAGAGAAGTGTACCATATTGCTTCTCGAGGAAGCTATTGACTGACTTGCACACCTATGTCAGGGCGCAAAATTAGGGTAACTGTGAGATTTTTGTGGGATATCAGAAGCCACATTGTTTCTCAAAGTAAGCTATTGACTCGTGTACACAGGTTTGTTGGGGACGTCAAATAGAACGTTATACACCGCATTTCGAGAACCTTTCAAATTTGAAAGTGTATTGGATACATGTAACACGGTTTTTTAGATTTTATGGTTACGTAGATTTCCTATTTACTCGAATCTGACAAATTCAGAAATGTACTTGTGATATATAAATTGTGTATAATTATAAAAATATATCATCATTACAAAGAATTTGACAAACATTTTTATAGTAGTGTTAATTAAGGGAGTTATGTATTAATTATCTTGAAAGTGTACTTAAATACCCAATTAATAATGAAATATATGCGTGTACAATAAATAATTTAGTAAAGTAAATGTGTTCAAGGATGAAATGAAGTCAGTTGATCCTGTTCAAACTGTTAAGGAGTCTGTTAAGCAGGACGATGACGGCAGTGGGAGGTGCAGACAAGGCAGTCGACGGCGAGGGAGAAGGGCTGCGAGTTTTTGTGCGCATCTCCAGCCGCGCCCCTCAAGGAGGATATTAACACATGCACGCCCGTTTTTGTGCCTTGGAGCACCGGACGCTCTCCTGGCGTATTTAAAAAGTGACGGTGTCGCTGAAGATACTCTTGAATATGTATCGCAGCCTCCTTTTTTTGACGCGTGTCATGTGGCGCTAGAAACTTTTGACATGGGGAATTTTATTTTATGCTCACTTGAGAGAGGCAATGGAAGAGGGAAAATTGAACTATTTCTTCAACGTTCTGTGACTACGACAATTTTTCCGTAAAGTTGGTTTCATGTACCCTGCAAATTGTTTCCAAATTTACAGATTTTAATTGAGAAACTCTTATACTCCACAAATACTTTAAATATGTCAAATAGTAAATTACTTACTGCTACCTAGAAAACCTTATTAACAAAAAATTAAATAGAAAGTCCAAAAATATGCATTTTCGTAGGCTACGCCTAAAACATGAAACTCAGGACAGAAAAACATGAAAAACAGGACCCGAAAATAGGGTTTTAAGGGCAGTTTTTTTAAGTTAAGCATATTGATAACGTGTTTTGAAGACTTCTGTGTTTGGTGACATTTACGTACCTTTAGTCAGTGAATTCAGAGCTTCCTTATTTATTTTACTATAAACTAATCATTTGTTTTTCTAGTATTTTTAAAACCACACTTCCTGCAGCCAAGCAGAGCTGCTTATACCGACAGCATCGCACAGCAACTTTTCATGAGCTGTTTACTTATCTCTCCAAAAAAGCATGACCCGTCTGCATCCCGTTCCTTCAACCCCCTTAGTACAAAGATTGATTTCTGTATTTACGTGAGTCTAATTAATATTATATTAATCGATTATAATTGATACACTTCTGTCTGTTTCCAAGAAACATTTACATATCCTTTTAGAGCACTGCCAACGTTGAAAACCACACTTAAAAGTTTTCGGAAACAAAAGTTGATTTCTCCTACCACGAGCATCGACTTAACATACACAATTACAATAAATCCGTCTTGTTTACCTGTGTTCTAGGTTTCTTCTGGGTTAGTGCGAGAACACTTTTTGCTACTTATTAATGTAAACTTGACAAAAAGAAACCTCTTTCCGAATACGGACGAATAAAACGGGATGCAGTCGGGCTACGCCTTTTCAGGTTACAAAAAGTGAAAGGGGATTAGCTGGGAAGCGGAGATGAGGGAAAATAGTCCGCGAGATGCGGGTGATTTGTAAGCAGAGTAACCCCACAATTTTAATGAAAAATCAATATTAGAATTAATAGGAATTTGCAGGAAACACTTCTTACTAGATTATATTTTATACTAACATCGTGTGAACATACTCTCCGTTTTCCAACTTCCGCATTTTAATGAAAGACAAAACATACCAGATACTTGGCAGAACGTACCCTACCATTCATATGAAAGAGATCTGAAGAGCGAAGGCAGTGGATGATGTTTTACTCGTATATTATAAATACACAAAACTAGTGAAATTATAGGGAACCCGGTACCCTTATTTATTGGGGTCTCTCACACAAAAATAGTAGAGATACCAATAAAAGCTGCATATATCCAAGTTCACAAGTTGTCAGCACTCAAATTATGTGTGTAAACCCACGAGATAAATATTACAGCTCCTGCTCATTCAAATATTGTTGGGATAGCTTTGATAGATTTATTTGGTAACGTATTTCCAACTATATTTTTAGAATAAGTATTAAGAAAAACAAAACTTAATCTGTCACTGATGGCCGAAATGAAAAGCGAATGGAAATACGGCTGCACGGGTGAAAATCATAACTCCCTCGATAGAGTTCTTGAAAATTTGAATGGGAACCAGAGAAGCGGCTTGGTGCCGGTGTCACTTTCCGCGCCTCGTAAGTTCATTAACTGATGGCGGGGCCGCGCAGAGCCTCTGCCGTCATCGAGAGCTTCTCAGGGGCCGCAGCCTCCCCTAGGGCCGCTTCGAAGGGGCTGCTTTTAATCGCCCCGAGAACAGCTGCCGCCCGCCCCGCGCCGCGACACGCCGCCCCCACGCGGAGCGTATTTCTGGCGCGCCTTTCTGCCCCGCCCCCGCCGCCCGCGGACGAATTTAGGGGCTGCGGCCCAGAGAAAGAATAAACGTGCAAAAGGAAACGAAACTAGTGGTACTAAAACAGCACGTACTTTCTCGCCCTATTTTCATGCAAAATTACGCGAATAGTACTTAAATTTTCGAAAAATTTAACATGAACTTGTTTCAATATCTATCTTTAATGAACAGATTTAATTAAGGGAAAAATATATTTTCATAATTGTAGTTGTAGAAAGACGCCGAAAAAATTTTGAACTTTTCCAATTTCGAAAAATTACGTTTTTCAACGAACATGAGACCTGCACCATTCTCTTAAACGTTCTTTACACATTCAACAAAATTAAATAAAAAATGATGGAGTCATTTTTTGTAATTTTGAAAAGATCCCAGGGGTTTCAAGTAAAGTAAAGTACTCTCCAAAATTAAAATATCGGTTTTAAATTCAAGACGCCGCGACATCAGCCAGATCGGCTGAACGGTTTAGCCGCTTCGTTCACATTCGGACAGACGGACAGGCGTTTTGCCGTCAATTCAGTTTTCAGTATCAAAAGCCCACAAAACATGGATTATGGCTACACCACGTTTTGAGGATTTTTTCTAAATTTAGCAAATGGATTTATCCACTTGCTCCGTAGCTTGCTCCATATCCATTTGGTCCGTAGGTGCTCTCTACTCCGCAACGAGAAAGCAAAATGAATGAAAGTACGTAGTGCCTCCTTGCAATTCCCTACACACCATTCATCATGTGATACTGGAATTGAAAATTGGCCTGAGGGAACACATCTGATTATCTATGAAGTATATCTTTTGTATGTGGCATTGTTGTATTCTTCTGTTTTTTCAAAAACTTACACAATTTTTTAAAAATATTTCTCACATCGTTAATATTTTCACTACGGACATTGCTTACACGTTATTGCATTTGTGAGTAGTAATAATAATAATAATAATAATAATAATAATAATAATAATAATAATAATTATTATTATTATTATTATTATTATTATTATTATTATTATTATTATTATTATTATTATTATATTTATTCCCAACTTGTTTTATAGAGATAATGTACATTGTTATTTCTTGGAATTACTAACGATCGATAACCAGTTGTGATGGTTAGCAATACTGAATTTATGATTTATTATCTGTCTAATTCTACATGTGGCGTGATTTTTACAATATTCTTATTTTTTAACATTTACAAAATAAGTTTTTGTGAACACACAAAATAAAAAACCTAGCTTTAAATTATACAATAAGTGAAGATTTACAGAGATACAATAGGTATATTTACTTAGACAAAATATATATTTACATAAATGAATTTATATTTAATTTATACAGCAAAAAAGTTTTTATTGCAATATTTCAGTTAACTTGTTTATATCATTATCATCAGTACAATTGCTTCAAATTATTTTTCATAAAGTTTCTTGAAACCTCGAAAAGTTTAAGTGAGAATGGGCTTCAAAAAGCGCATTTTCAGAAACGCTTCAACGACATTTTCGTAAAATGTCCGTTTTTCAATGAAAATGTGCTTACAAGATCAGTTTTTAGCCTCTTATAATATTCTTTACGTCACATTTCAATTCTACGTCTGTGAACAACTCTGGCCAACCTACCAACTGTGACCACGTTTCAGTTCTTCGTCTGTCTGTCCGGCTGTCGATCTGTAACCAACACTAGCACCTAAACCATTCGTAGGATGTTTTCGAAAATGAATACTCCTCGGCCGATCTTGAAGTTGTGGAAGTCATTCTTTAAATTTTGGGAGTATTTTTCATGAAGCCACTGGGAGATTTGCAAACTGTTCTCAAAAACGGCTCCAATTTTTTTCTTTAAATGTTTTGTAAGAATAGAGTGAAATTCACTAATAATTATGACATAAGCCAGTTTTTAATGGTTATCCCTGAAATTCCAAAAATTATAAAAGTTTGAATTTTCTTCGGTGTCCTAAAACTACAATATTGAAGATAGCGATTTTTTCAACAAATGCAATTTGTTCTCCATAATTAGTTCTTTCATGAAGGTCATGTATAATTTTTGAAGATTTTAGTAGTTTTCTCGTAATTTTAAGTGAAATGTGAGCAATATTAAAATATATTACAAAATATTTTCTGAAAAACAATTCATTACTTTTCTTCAAATTTTTTGAAATTTTTTGAATAACACTAAGTGCATTGTATACGATGGCATAAACGGCATCTTGCTGTATTATTTTGGTTTTTCAATAATTACCAAAATGTAGTTTGTAAAAACTATTTCTCTCTATTGACAATGCCGGCGATTTGTGGTGATACGTTTTTGCATTTGTCCTTCAAATGTTTTTCAATGAAGTTTTGCGACAACTCAAAAGTTTTGTGTGAAAGCTTCAAATTTAACGTTTTCAGAAACGCTCACACCACATTTTCTCAAAAGCGGTTCGAAATTTTTCAATAAAATTTTGCATATAGGACCGCATTCTTTTACAGTACTCGTATGTTAGTAGTTCTTCTACAGTATATTCCTTCTATTGTATAGTTCTTCTATAGTGTACATGGAGAGTGGCTCAGGGAATATACTGATGTCACTGCAGTGCATCTGACCGGGAGGTCCTGCGTTCGAGTCCCGACGGTGACAAGATTTTCGACACTAGCATATCAGCTAGGTCGAATTCAGACGCTATCTGGAGGAGAATTCTAGAGGCCGGCTGCTCTGATCGGAAGTTTTCCGATCAACACCCGGCGAATGCCGAAGCAGTACCATAACAAGCGGGCCACGGACCGCACAAGATCTTTCTTTCATCTTCCTTGTCCTATCCCCACCCCTTACACACACACTTATACTAACATGCAATACATTACGTCACGTGCCGGGAGATCGGTCGGGAGCTTAGAGCTTGTCCCGGCTGGGTCGGTGCTCCGCTAGTGGGAGATACCTGGTTGGGGAAAACTCCGCTAGCCGACGGTAGGTTGGCGCCGGATCTCGCCATCCAGCAGGGAAAGAACACGGCCACCTACCGAGAAAAGAACATGTACTACACTTACAGTACTAATGACCTCAGTATTTGACGCTCCCAGAACCACTTACTATCAATCATCGATAGTATAATTCTTCTACAGTCTGTAGTAGGCCTGACAACGAATCTATCGCGATCGACCAATCGATTCCAGCATATTTTTGTGCAGATCTTTTATATTTCTCTCTCACTAAAAGTACATCTAATTATTAGATTTTGGTCCATGATGTGCAGACACAGACATCACATTAATTTTAAAAAATTGTAAACATTACTGTACGACTAAACATTACATCAAATCAGCAGATGATACATTTTGACACAAAACTTTTTAATTAACGTATGAATAGTTATTTATGTTTCATAGATGTTGCGATAGAATGGCACAGACAATCTCACCCTCTTTAGTTTTCTAATCTCTTTAGTTTAGACGGGTTTTTCGCTATTCCCAGCTGCTACCTATCAAAACCTAAAATACTTATTTTCACAATTTTCACATATGATTTTAAGAATATTATAGAAGAGTAAAACGTAGTCCTATTTGCCAATTTTCATTGAAGAAAAGTATGTTTTGTTTCAAAGAGATAATATTATGTGTATATTTTTCATATTTCTTTGTACGTTTCTTACATTGGAGCTTTTGTTATACGTTTACCAATTAATCTTTTATAAATTATTTAAAACCTATTCGAAATAAAAATGAAATAAAGATTACTAGCCTTCAGTCGCCCACACCCTCCCAAGTTACGCAGTTGGATGCTACGTAAGTTAGAATTTGTCTATTATTTTATATTTCATTCATATTGGAAGGCAGGTTAACAGGGCTTGGTCATAAGTGAACACGAACTATAAGTTAGTTGTTTGCCGACGTTTCGGAAAATTTATTTCCATCCTCAGGGCTGAATAAAATGAGGAAAGAAAACAACACACATTTACTATTATACTACAAAAAAAACCATGTGTCATATAACAACAATCCTGTCTGCATTTATAATATCTTGTACAAAAAACGTTACATACCTTGCAACCACAACATGCAAACATAATTAATACATGTGCTGAATGCTTCTCCATCTCAGGCACCTCTCGGGGAGTGAGAGACACACAATCCTCCACAACACACCAACACTCTCTACACATTACAATGTAAATTAGATTTAACCAGCGAAGAAATCATTCTCCATTTGACGCAATCTAGTTTCTCAACCCTAGTCTTCTCTTCTGAAAATTAATTTCTGAACTACGAAAATGAATTCTTACATTCGAAAATTTTCGTCCGTAAACTACGGGATTTATTTATTTATTTTACGTAAAAAACAGTTAAAAACTGCGTATGACGTGCTATGGGGAAAAGTGAATTGTGTGCACATTTTCAAAATTCTGTGATCCCTACAATAAGTCATATACTACTTAAATTTTGAATTTTGAAAGGGAGAAAAAAAACAACAAAAAACTCCCATGTAATAAAATCTATTTTCAAGGATAAATAAGCAATAAATTTTGAATTTTGAAAGGGAGAAAAAACAAACAAAAAAACTCCCATGTAATAAAATCTATTTTCAAGGATAAATAAGCAATACATTTTGGCTCTTATTACTTCCTGCCGCGATAACATGGAAACGATAATTTGAATAATTGTATTTCCCACTGAATTCTAGAAGACGTGCACAGAAAATGAAGTTACATTTATGTCCAGAAGCAAAACAAGGGGCCATCTCAGCATTTGCTCAATGGATCAGGGAAACTGGACGAAAAACCTGATCGAGATGGGGGTCATTGACCCGGAAGCTGTGTTACAATAAATGTTACAGGTTGTTTATACTCGTTTATACAGTCCAAATGGTAATTAATGCATTATGTATCATAGTTAAAATTAATGTTACTTTTCTTGTGATACTCAGTATAGTCTCTAATTGTATAGAAACAGTTATGCAGCAGAAACGATTTCACTTGGGATTTAAACTTTTCTATTGAATTTAATCGTTTAATGTCATCTGGCAAAGTGTTGTAAAATAATGTACATGTATTGTATGTGAATTTTTGTAATGAGCTGTTGATACTGTCACCTGATGAATATGATTTCTACGTCGAGTGTTATAGTAATAGACTTCGGCATTTTCTGAAAATATATTCCCGCCCTTAAGCAAGTCATTTTTTACAAAAACCACTGATTCGTAAATAAAAAGACACGGTAATGGTAGAATTCCTAGATTAATGAAGAGAGGCTTACATGAATCACGTGGGTGGGATTTGGTTATTATTCGTACAATTCGTTTTTGTAATCTAAAAGTCTGGGAGCTATAAGATGTATTTCCCCAGAATATTATGCCATATCTCAGGCGGGAATGAACATTCGCGAAGTATACACAACGAGCAGTATGAAGGCTGACTGAATTTGCAAGAATTCTGAACGCGTAGCATAATGAACTTAATTTTGTGTTCAATTCATTTAAATGGACGTTCCATTTAAGGTTTGACTGAATTGAGAGACCTAAAAATTTTGTTGCCTTAACATCAGTCAATGGTACACTGTTCATTTTCAATGGAGCACAGAATTGTTTATTTGAAATGGAAAACTGCATTAAAACCGTTTTCTTTTCGTTTACTATTAATTTGTTATTTCGGAACCAATTTGAAACATCTGATATTGTACTATTTACGGTTTCTTTATTGCAAAGGATGTTCGTATCATCCGCAAAGAGAACCGTTCTTCCGTTTCGAATCGTCGAGGGCATATCGTTTACGTAAAGTAGGAACAGAATAGGGCCTAAAATCGATCCTTGAGGAACTCCACATGCAACGGGCAAAGAGTCGGAAAGGTGCGTACGTAATGTTCCATCATTCCAGTAAGGTATTTCAACTTTCTGAGATCGTTGTTTAAGGTACGAACATAACCAATCTAGAGCAATACCACGGATTCCATATGAAGGTAATTTTGAAAGTAAAATGTCATGATCAATGATGTCAAAAGCTTTTGAGAGATCTAAAAATAATCCAATAGGTGCCTCGTTTTGATCTAATGATGAGGCGACATCTTTAAGAAAAGAAAATATAGCTGTTTCCGTTGATTTTGATTTTCTAAATCCATGTTGGCAATCTGAAAGCGCGTCGTGTTTAGTGAGAAAGGTTTCCATTCGTACGTAAAAAAGTCTCTCTAATATTTTTGAAAAAACTGATAGAAGAGAAATGGGCCGATAATTTTGAATTTCATTTTTGTTGCCTTTTTTGAAGAGCGGCTTAATTTTAGCTGTTTTGAAAATATCTGGAAACGTTCCAGTGCATAAAGATGCATTAAATATGTGAGTTAACGGGTGTATAATGGCATACGCACAAGTCTTTAACAAAGAATCTGGGAATTCATCTAAACCGGACGAATATTTATTTTTTAGTTTACCGATTATTTTGAGAATTTCATAGGAAGAAGTTTCGGAAACGAACATTGTGTCTAAAATTTTGGGTGCACTGTCTGTTTTTGAATTTTGTGCCTGAAGCCCCTTAGTGAGATCGGCAGCAATTCTCGAAAAGTATTGGTTAAAGAGACTAGCCACTGTTGCCGGATCTTTTACATTTATATCGTTATAGTTTAAAACAACATTCTCTACGGTTTTTTCTAGTTGATTTGGTAGTATTTTTTATTATATTCCACATTGCTTTTGTTTTATTATTTGAGTTCAAAATATCCTGATCGTTTTTCATAATTTTAGCCTGCCTTATGACTTTTCGTAACAATGTTTTGTATTTTTTAAAGTAAATAAGAAAATCTTGAGATACGTCATGACGTTTAGAAATGAAAGAAAGAATTCGCTTGTTTTTACAAGATGTCCTAATCCCTTGTGTTATCCAAGAATTGCTTTTCCGTGAAATATTTAATTTTCGTTTTTGAAGAGGAAAGCAAGTGTTAAAATGAATTGAAAGAGTTGAAAAAAAAAAAAAAGAATTATATTTGTCGTTTGTATCCACAGTATTATAAACCGCTTCCCATGACTCCTGCGTCAAGTAATCAATGAATAATTTTATTTTACTTTTTGTAAACAATCTAGTCATACGTGTATTATTTATTGTGTCAGTGATCGCATTTCTTATAATGGTAAGAATTTGTGCATCGTGGTCACTGTATCCTAAATCTTTTGTTTCAACTTCATATCGAGTAGTAGTTTTGTTAATTATAATTTGATCAATTGCCTTCATCGAATTTTGTGTGATCCGTGTAGGTACATTAATTGTAATGTCTAAATTGAAGGAATTAATTAAATTGAGAAAATTTTCTTTTTCGCAAGATTCGACCAGAAAATCAAAGTTAAAATCTCCGCATACAACAATGGATTCAAAAGAGCGATTGCTGACTTTGTTAAGTGTTATCTCCAGGTTTTCTAAGAACAAAATATAATCTGCAGTTCTCTTTGTTGGAGGTCTGTAAATGCAAAGTATTATCACTTTTAGTGAAGTAAGATGTACGACAGAAATTTCGAAAATATTTTCAATGGAATACACATTTAATTCCGCCAAGGGGATAGAATCAATATTATTTCTAACGTAAATACAGGAACCCCCATACGTAGGACCTTTAAGGGATTCTCTCTCTCTGCAATAAAAGCCTGCGAGGTAAAAGTTTGGAATTTGGAAAATGCTAAGTTCATTAGGAGATAACCAAAGTTCTGTAAAGCAAAGAACGTCCGTTTGATTTAGATCGCTCTGTAGAGCTGCCTCGATAAACTCAGTTTTATTTGAAAGGGATTGAACATTATGGTGAAGAATGTTTATTTTTTGCAAGTACCTACACGAATGTTTTTCTGCTGCATCTGACTGTAGTTGCTATATATTTACTCCATTTTTACCTCGAGTGCGTGGTCGAAGGTTGTAGTGTGTCCCGACAGTGACAGGTTGTGAGGAAGATGGGGCATCAGATGTAGACGAATTGGTAGTGGGAATGGGAGAAACGGGAGTAGGTTCAGAGGAAGAGGCAACAGGGTTCGAAATAAGGGTGGGGGGTGGAGAACGTAAGGAAGGTGAAAGGGATGGATTTTTGGCAGGAGACTGCGTAGGACTGGAGTTGATGATGTATTGTGCAAGCTTGTTACCGACTGCATGTTTTCCAGCAAGGTTCATGTGAAGACCATGCCGGGTGAAGTGTTTTGCTGAGAGGAAATTAATTTCAAAAAGTGTGACATTTGTTTCTCTCAGCTGCAGTTTCAATTGTTGGTTTGCGTGCTTAATCTCGCTGCATAGTGTTGGTCTGTTGTACCAGAAGGGCAGAGTCGAGACTACAATGTTAGTATTTTGGGCGGCACATTGTAATTTGTTAACATGTTGTTCAGGTGTAAAGTTACCGCCCAAGTTAATGTCATTTTGCCCTCCTATGATAATGACTGTGTCCTGATTGGTCATTGTTTTCGTGTGGGTGTCCAATTCTGCAGTCACATCTGCAAACCTCCCGTTAGGTTTAAAAATAGATGAGACTGAGAAATTGGAGGATAACTTCCTACTGAGAATGGAGGAAAGATGGCGGCCATGACTGTCAGCTAAAATAAGTACCTGTTTTTTAGGCTCAGTAGGAATGTCTTTGTTTTCAAGTGAGCTAGAATGCGCAGCTTTACGTGTTTTGGTTTTGACGCGCTTCCTAGCCTGTTTGCGTTGGTTTGTGCATGTATTTGTCGATGGTAGAGAAGGGTGGTGAGGATCAGGAAGGCGAGGAAAATCTGTTTCATAATCTAAAACACTAAATTTGTTTTGAGTTGTGACTGGATGCGGTGTCTGTGTCTTTTGTACAGTTACGGGTGTACGGTTGGTATTATTCGCAGTGTTGCCGACTTGTACCCAACCGTCTGTGTAGAGAACGACCTCCTCCAACCTTCGGATATGTTGATCTAAATTATTGTTTACGTGTGTGAAGGCTTTCAGAAGGTCGGCTTTGAGAGTGTAGAGAGTAAAGAGAGTAGAACGAACAGTAGCCATGTCACGAATGCGTTTTAATGTACGTGATAAAAATTGAAATAAATACAAGAAAACCCAGATAAGAGCAACAAAAACCTAGCTTCGTATTTTAAAAGTGTTAAATTGATGTGTATTAAATAAATTAAAAATCACGATTCATTACAAAAACTAGAAGGTATGCTACACACAATTCTAATGGAGCTAGTACTTACGAAATTTGGAAATGTGGCTACGTAGAATTTCGTCAACTTAAGCTGCAACTGTTTAATACAATCAGTAGATTATACTTTACCGTAATTAGATAAAAGATAATATCTGAAAGTTTGTCTTCAATATATAGAATAAGATTTGAAACAAATTCACTTTGATACACCGTCCTCGTAACGTTCAAAAAACGGAATCGTCACTTGTCACAGAAATAGAATAAATCTTTCAGAAAATTAATTAGCACGGTGATTTAATATTGGAAATAAATTGAACTGTGAATAGATTTAGACACTTATCACCACCTCGTAAATCTGAAGTTCGTTGAGGTTTGAATGTCCGTTTAAAATTCGTAATCTGTTTGTCTTGGTTATAGCAAAAAAAATCAGTTGAAATTATATTCTCAGATAACCTGCAACAAGTAATAAAAGCACTTAAAACACACTAGGCACAGTCAAATCGCTAAAAGTAGTAGATATTCACAAAATATGAAGAGCAAACCAATTCCGTTTAAGATGTGTCAACCAGAGAGGGGGAAGCCAACACCACCTACATATATAGTAGGTGAACACCACCTACATATATAGTAGGTGGTGTTGACCACCTACATATATAGTAGGTGGTGTTGGGGAAGCAAGGTCATCGGTCAAGAAACGTTGCTCTATTATCGGTAACATGACAAAAGAAGTAGTGTAATTTTGAGGATCGAAATTAGTCCGTAAGATAGAACTTAAAGGTAAAGTTGTTGTTTTTTTTTTTAAGGAAAAAAGATTACAGAATGGGTTTAATACTAGAGGCCTGTAGTAGGGATTCCACATCGACAACAAAACATCCATGTTTCTGTACATTGATGCTCAAAATTGAAACATCAATGTTAAAAAAACACTGACCTAAACCATCGTTGTTATTAAACATCGATGTTTTTCAAATTAGGAAAGGTAGCATTGAAGTTCACATGGGGGGATTTCAATTGAAAGTGGTCATGTTTATTTTATTGAGTATTATCTGACCAAAGAAAGTCAGGATAATTAACAACACTTGAATTATGTATTCAATAATTTAAAAATAATATAGGCTTCTTTATTGACGAAAACTCAACTATTTTTTTTTTCAACCTTGGTCACTTTGGTGAATATTGAATTTATAGATATCTGAAAATTATTAGAATTTTATTAGAATAATTTAGATTTTATTAGAATAATTGTAGATTTACTATAATAATTATTAGAATTATAATTTTGTTATGATGGTACTTTTTTACTAAAAAAAAATATCAATCGCGTTAAAACATCGCATCCCTAGCCTGTTGTAGCGTAAATGGTGCAGAACAAAATCCTATAAAATGATTTCCCAAAAAGTTGCAAGTACACTGTTGAAAAAAGGACAAATAAAGTACTCTCATATAACACTATAAGAAATTAAATATTTTAGCAAAAGCAGTCTTCGCGAATACTGCGAGAATGTATTTAAATACGAAGACACTGTTCTTTACATATAAAAAATATCAAAAAGTTGTTGTTCCATAACGTAACAAGCTAATATCAAATACAGTATTTAAGTATGGGTGGCCTATTCCTTGTAGCCTTTCTGTTACATTCCGTTTGTTACGTCATAGGTTTTAACGCACTGAGTACGAGAATTCAATCAGTATGAGAATAAGCGGAATAACAATATAATATTTCCAATTTTCAGTTAAAATGAAAACTGTTTCATAGTTCGTGGATATTTCCCGAGTACCTGGGTATCTAATGGAACCATAGACACTTTTCACCTGGCTGAAGGCTGGATAGTTTTCTAACAAATTCTACGCGCATTGGAAATAAGTAATATAGAAGATACTGCACAGCTTACACGATGAAATTGTTTTAATCGTTTTTAGTTCTGACGCATTTGAAACGTCCAGTATCATCTGGGCAATGAAATATTTTATTTCACTTCATTGAAGAATAATAATATGCATGTTGATGAGGGGAGTAAAATAAATGAGAAATAACTTATTGTCGACGTAGATTGCTGATAACTTCCAGTATCATCTGGGCAATGAAATATTTTATTTCACTACATTGAAGAATAATAATATGCCTGTTGATGAAGGGAGTAAAATAAATGAGAAATAACGTATTGTCGATGTAGATTGGTATTCATGTTTATATTTAATTTAGAATAACATGCTTTTTTTAGTTTCTCGAGAACGTAGTTGTCTGACTATAGAGGACCTTGTACAGTAAATAGGCACTTTTTTAAATTTCGGGAAAGAGGCAAATGGTTTTTGAATTACATTTATTTCATATCGTGAGCGATTAACGTAATTGTTTTATTCATATTTGAGATTAATACCTCAGGTACTTTGATAAATCGATATCTGCCCTCTATCCATTCTCTCTTTGTGTTATATGTCTCTATGTTAACTATGAGTAGATATGACATTTCATAATGTTATTAATTGTAATATTGGTAACAGTAGCAACAATAAAGTATTACTGTAATTAAGTTATTATTTATTTTATTGTTATTATTATTATTATTATTATTATTATTATTATTATTATTATTATTATTATTATTATTATTATTATTATTATTTTTATTATTATTAGGCTCATTATTTTTTCCCATCCAAAATGTCAGGTGTTGGTGTTTGTAATATAAAATTTACTCCAGGTTCCAACGATCTCCCTAAAGGGCTCGATCCAGTGACTGTGGGTGACTCTACAATACATGGCATGATATTGGGCTTCTACCAACACATTTTTGTTGTTATTGTTATTATTATAATTATTATTATTATTATTATTATTATTATTATTATTATTATTATTATTATTATTATTATTATTTACAACAACATGATTGATTATAATATTTATTGTAACTGAATGAATCTTGTATTCTTCTTCCTCTTAATCTTAAATATTTTTATTTTTTAATTTTTATTAAATAGCTTTGTATGTTCCTGGAAGATTTTAATTTTAAAATAATTGATAAAATGAAAATAATGACAATGATTTTATTTGTTCAGCAATGATTTAATTTGCTCAGACTATGATTTTAATGCTGTAAAGCCAGGCAAAGTATTTAATTTTTGAAAAAGAGCTAATTTAAACACAATTGTACATTATGTCACTCAACATATGCGAATACATAACGTATAATGAATATATAATTTATAGAATTGGTAGACAAACTTATATTCTTATTTATGAAATGTTGTGATGCCTCATTTTCCTGATTACCTGCCTTTGTTAATAAATTATTTTAAAATATTATGCTATTTCAAAAGAGATATGATATTTTTTCTATTAATTCCCATTATGTATGTAGTAAAATTGTAAGATAAAACTTTTGATACTATTTTTCTATTAACCTTTCTTATAACATCATGTATACTTGTATAAAAATATTTGAAAACACTTTTTTTAAAATTATTATTGCAAATGAGAGGGTGTTGCAGGGGTGAATTAATATTTTAAGGTGCCTTGAGCACATCCATATTTTGAGGCCCCTTAAAAAATGAACACAAGTAATCAATATAAATGTGAAAATAAACTGCAAAGTTTGCAATTAAAAAAAAAGTATTGAAACATTTTTAATATTTGTGACCTGTCGAAAAATATAAACTATTGGTAGCATCATCTACTACAGGATTCCTAAGCACGTGCTGTCTGCTTGTGTATGTGCTGAGTGTTAGACACCTAAGATTTTACCTTCACTTTCAGTGTCATTGACCGTATTATGACATAACATCACCCTTCTTCAGCAATGTTGTTTCAGTTCCCATATATTCTTAACTCATTTGTTTTTCTACTTGCAATTTAAGGGACTACATATTTTATTTCAAAATATAAATAATACTGTCAGGTGCACATTTCGCCCTCTGACTTGCCGGCCTTGAGATAATTAATTTTCGCCCTATGGAATAGTCTCTATGTACAAACAACCAATAAGAACCCGTGTTGCACGAGTCCCCTCATGGTCAACAAATCCTCGCTGCTTTGGTAAAAAACTAGAGTCGAGAGCAGCCATATTGAAAGCAGTCTACCTCAATTGGTGCAGCTAATATTAATTACGACACCCCTTTCGAATGACATTGTGTTTACTTACGACTATTTGATTTATGATCTCACTGACGATTGATTGTTTTGAGTGTCTTGGAGTACATTCAACGTAGTGATCCCAACTTATAATACTTGGCGTGTTTTGGTACGGTTGTTAACCGGGACTTCGCTGCGGATGGGTTATGCGTGTGGAGAGGACATGTAGAGGAATCTGCCCAGAATGCCGGTTGTTTCTGAAGGTGGGTTTACATCGCCAGAATTCTTTGTAGTTGTGTAGTAAGCTGATATAATGTGTGTGCAGTTGTTGACAATTCGTGGCATTGTCGTTATCGATTTTCATCGTGTTTACAAATGGCTGGTTGACATAACCTTAAACACGATGCATTATGTCATGTTACAGAATGTACTTCATGAAGTTTACTACCCTGTCATTTAAAAGTCGTGAACGTAGTAATCTGTTTTTACAAAAATTGAATTATTTGTGATACAAGTCAGGTGTCACTTGTATTATATTCACATTATTAGAAATGATGTAGAAAGTGAAAGGAGGCTAGTGAATGACAGATCTCAATGACTTTTGTTATTTGCTATTGATATAAAAGTGATTTCCTCTTCTTGTATTGTTGATGTGATGTGCATAAGTTAAAAAAACAATATTTTAAGTTTTTAATAAGTAACATTGGTTTGCAATAATGCACAACATTGAGTGTTGTGTTTTTAATATTTCTTAGTAAGGGTTTTCTGTTCTTTTATATGCTTTAGAAGCTTCATTGACTTGAGAGTATTGTTATACTTTATTGGAGCATAAAAAGTTTGGTTAGTATTTTGATTATACTTTTTTATGGGTTTCAATTTGTAGATTGTGTTTATGTAGCAGAACTGATCAGTATTATTTTAAAATGTAGAAGTATTACCAATTTTTGTGTGATTGTCTTATGGGAGCTTGTTACATGATTTGGTTTGTATTCACAATTCTAGAAGTATATAAAATTGTACCTCTTTTTGTATCGAATACTTCAAAACATCCTATTATCGAACGAATGTTACCATGCATGTTATAAGAAGATAATTTATACATTCTATAGAAATTGAACATGAATAATATAAAAGTGCATTTCCTATAGGAATTTTGATTAAAAAATAATGAGTGATTGTCAACATTTTTGATGAAATGATTTGTGAATTTAAGAGCAACATAATTTTAAATTATCTTTGCAGATTGTGTTTGTTTTGACCTGTGATTGTTTTAATGTGTATTTTGAATTGCGTTTTAAATTTGTTTTTACTATTTCATGCATTTAATGATTTATTTTAAAGCTGACTTATTGTCATCACACAATGCATTTCACTTTACACATCTTAAATTAATGATGTGTCAGTGACAGTTCTTTCAAAACTGGTTAGTTAGTAATTTGTAATCTGTCTGGTGTGAATCATGTATTGTATTTTTCTTCTTTCTATTAAATTCAGTGAATATATTCATAATCACAAATGAAAATGTTAAAACAATTTTCAAAATATATTTTACTATTAGAAGGTTTGTGATAACTACACACACATTGTTGTCAATGCTTTGATGAAGTGATGGTGTTGCATGCTGTTTTTATCCCTTATCATTCTAAAATGACAGTTGTGATTTTTTCATTTGTTTTTTTATAGCTAGAATCGACCCGAACCATGTTAAGCATCATGTATTTTACGCAGTATTTTTAGTCAGCTTCTCCCGAGAGTGTGGTTGTGACGGGGTTGGTGAAATGTCACCGCCTGCGTTCGCCGTGTCTCACTCAGGTGATGTCATGTCGGGGACGGTTCTATTTGGATCGGCGGGCAGGCTGGCGTCGTGGAGCGCGACGACCGGTGACAGGACCCGTCCGGACCCGCGATCCACACGGAAGGCGAATTCCTGTGCCTCGCGATGGTCCATCGATCGATCGAAAATTAACGGTGCGTCCCACGGGATGAAAGGCGAGGGTAGGGCACGCCTGTTTTCGGGCGCTAGCTTTTGACGCGAGGCGCGGGTCGACGTCATCGGGCCGGGTAGTAGCTCGAGGTGACAGACCTGGCTGCAAGGGCATGGACTCGGCGTCGGCGCGGGCTGGATGCTGACTCTCTCTGGCGGCCGGGCGGAGAACTGCCTGCTGGTGCCTGCGCGGCAGTGGCGTTGGTGGTGGGGGGAGCGACGCGACTGGGCGGCCGGCTCGCGTGGACACTCTCCTCCGCGCGACCCTGCGCCCGCGGCCGGCTCCGGCAACTCCTTCCACCTCCTACCTTGTGACTTCGCCTGCGTCAGCGATAGCGAACGGGTCGTCGCCAACGTCCGCAGACGTACTTTGCTGCACGTTCCTTCCGCAAGGCATACCAATTGTTTTTATTTTCGAGATTTCATTTTCGAAATGTTTTTTCTTACTTCTTCGAAAAGTTTCGTAGTTGAATCATCGAACTAGTATATCTACTGATGATTGACTCGTGATTTCAAAGTTTCGTGGCAAAAACAGCTCGCTGCATTTCGGGAAATTTGGGAAAGTATTTGCGTTTCCGTAAAACGAATTTCAAAAATTAGTATTTAAAATATGACCGTCCTTGAAAATTACTTATTTTAGGCAGTTTTAGGCAAAAATGTATTTAAATAGGCATCAACTGACATTCAGGAAACTTTAGGCACTATTAGACACTTTCAGTAGATATATTTTCTCATGATTCGTAAACATCTGCAATTTTTTTTACACAGCATCCTAAAGAGCCAAATGGGCATTTGTCCTAAAATTCGAGGTCTAGTCATCACACTCGTTTTCTTCTGTTTTAGAACACATTCACAATGTCTCCGCTAGATAATATTACACTTCATGGGGTTATATAGACTATATTACACTACACAGGGTTCCGCGTCATTGAAGTCTTCGGGCTGGACAGCAATGTCGTTAATGAGCTGAGGCAATTCACCGTAAATGTTACAAAAATAATTCACAAGACCTTAATCCTATACACTCTTGCATATATTCGTGTGATATCAGTTCGCAGTATTGAGGCGCTTCCCCCCCCACCCCTCCCCCAATCCACTACAACCGACGTTGAGTGTTCACCATAACCGAATTTTCTAGTGTTTACTATTAGTTACGACGTGTATCGGAACCAGTTATATCAATTCACTATAGCTGAAAATTCATTTTATCGTAGTTCACTACATTCAGAATCGACTAAATACATACAACATTCTAGGATCTGTATGAAAAATTCAGTCAACTCAGCTTCCCATACCATAGGTAAGCTTAGGTAACATTCAAGACATTTACCTCATTTTCTGATAGTGACAAGTTTGCAGCGACTCTCAGAAAATGTAATACAGTTTAGTAACACTAAATATAACTCCATCAATGACATTTTTTTGCAGTAACGATCAAGGAATTCAATAAAATACTCTCCACGTCGGGGAAGTTCAAAGACCCTTTCTCCACAAGATTCTGGAACTAACGGTTTTTATTTGCAGAAAATATGAAACTGAAAGTGATTGTCACCCACCTTGTCCTCTCCAAGTTCTGATGAGATTCTTCTCCGAGATGAATCTCAAGGTAAGTAACTGGTATGACCCTTGACAATTTTCCTCTAAACGTGAGGACGATTCTATAGATATTTTTCAAGGTCTAATTTATTTATTATTGAAAAAAGTTTCATGTACATTTTAGGATGTGTACTTATTATTTATATCACTAAAATGATCACTGTCTCTTTCTTGTAAATAAATTACGTCTTTTTATATCATATTTTGTAGGTGACTGGCCGATAACCGATATATTTTTAGCTGAATCCCAAGAAGTTTTTTGAATTTTCTATTTCCAAAATACATACTGAAAAATAAATTATTCCGAAAAATTCACAAGAGTTGGAAGTGATAATGAAAGAATGAAATAAGTATAAACAAAGATCGTTTGCACCGTGTCAGCAAAACGGAAAGGTTTTTTGAAAATGGCCCACATACCGTTCAGAGTCATGTTTCCATGTGATTGCAGGCACCAGCGAAGAATCAAATGCTTGCAGAATGTTATAAAAAACCTTATTCGTCTCTGTGAAATATTCTCCATTTTAAATAATTTATTTTTTCTTTACTGTTTATTGTCTTAATTTACTTATTATTGAGATTTATTTTATCTCTATTTGTCTAAATTTATTGACAATAGGGATTTATTTAATATAGCTTACAGTAATTCACGACGCAGCCTACCTCGGAAGAACCAAAAACGTGGAGTCAATCTGAACGCACCGGTTCCTGAAGCACGTACTTGGTTATTTTTGAGAAATATTGCAATTTTGGTTAATATGATTAATGCTTTTTTTGCCAAATCGTTTATTAAAGTTAAATTTAATATGGTGTATAATGTTTACCTTCAATTCTAAAATATTTAATAACTTACTTGTTAAATGTAATGTTTGATGAAGGATATTAAGTATTATCAGGCAAAAATAACGAGTTTGTGTGTCGAATGATATTGGAGATCTTTTGGAGATGTAATGTTAAAGGGCCTGCTATGAGTCACCGGTACATTCTACCGGGTGAACTCCTAACACTTCGCTCCGTCACTTGCTATCCCGGGAAACAAGTTTCTCACTCACTTTTTGCCGCGTTCCAGTAAGTGAGTTTTCTGCGAAGTGGTGTACACACACTCACACACACACACGGACAAACCCTATTACGAAGGAGCGCGGTGGCGAAGGAGCCTTGTGCTTTCATCTGCAGAATCGCCTGTCAAGCGCCGCCCGCCCCGCCCACCGCAGAGCGACCGCGACGCGGGCCGCGCCGACGCTAACAGCGCGCTCTCATCCTTTATTTCGTCGCAGAAGGAAGAAGCTTTTGTCTTCTAATAATTTTCAACATTGTTCCCGCCTCTTGACTCCTCGCCTCTCTCTCTCTTCTCGGGCTCCATCCGTTCCTGTTTGACGTGCCGGCTTCCTTTTAGGGACGCTCTCCCTCCCCTCCCTGCCCCTCCTCTTCCGCGATCTTTTACCGTTGCGCCGTCGTCGTCGAGTCGCCGCGCCGCGCCGATACCACTTTTTCCTTCCGACCCTGACCATCTTAGTAAAGTCGTCTGCGCGCGGGGCGCGAGCCCAAACGAGGAAGAAACAAGGGCCTCGCGCCGCATTGTTTTGCTTCGTAAATTTCCCAATGCGTCGGGATTGGCTGCTTTCGGAGGATGATGCACTCCGCGCGCGCGTCTAACCGCCGACGCGTCGGCTCAATTTTTGTGGGACCGAGCGGGACAGGTGACACTCGAAGTAAGGGTTGTGACATTGATAATTAAACATCGATGTTCAATATTAATATAGCGATCTTTTTATATCAATATTAATATAGCGATCGACCTTTTTACCTATTACCATTACCTATACATCGATTAAATAGATGGACCAAATCCATAAAATAGCGATGTTAATAATACATCGATGTTTTTAAACATATTTATTTTATATATGTTTAAACTGGTTTTGTAACCTCTAGTTTTGAATATTCGCGCGGAACAAAATTTAATTTGACTATGGCTATGTTTATTAATATGTAATTAAGATTTAACTGGCAAAACTAAGTTAAAAAATAATGAGAATTATGAAGAAAACTGAGCCTCAACAGCGTGTGCGCCCGAGGACATTCAAAGTGTCAGTCCTCCAGCCGAAGAAGAGTAGGAGAAGAAGGGGAGGCCCTATGGTCACGGCGCATGCGTTGACCGCCTCTCCATGTGCAAAATACGAGAAAAGTTGCACATACCAGGTCATCGGGGTCATCTAGAACGGGAGAGTGCCTGCTCGATAAAGGTAGTACAAACAGCGTTCGTTTGATTTGAATGCAAATGAACAGTAGTGTACCATCTATTATTATTTCATAAATAAAGTTTTACATAATTAGGATTATAGGAGATTATTATTTTCGTTCACAAACAAAACATTGAAAAGTAAGAAAATAGATATTTTGAAAACGTCGACATTGATGTTGCATTCCTACTCGAAGTGCGACTTGCGCTGTGTTGCCGGGTTAACAGCCAAGTGGTTGTGTCAGCTTTGTGGGGATGTTGTTCGTTATCATGTGTAGGCGACATACCCTATTAAATTTGTCACTTTTCATCATTATAAACTGATAAAAATATTTCGAGAACGAAGTGAACTATTAATCGCATGCGAAGATTGAGCATGAACACACGGTTTGTTTAGTCATTTGTTATATCAAAATCAAAAAGAAGTGTCAAACCTTTGATGATTAAACGACGGTACTGGGTGAGTTAGCTGAGAGCCAGCATTACCTTTGTCTCTGCAGCGACTGGCTGGGAAGTCGAAGGGTTCGAGTCCCGAAGATTTTCGACTTCGTAACGAGGTCGAGTTCAGCAGCTGTCCGGAGGAGAATTTTACTGGCTGGCTGGCTGCTCTGATCGATAGTTTTTCGTGCTTTGTACGCGAATGCCGGAGCAGAATCCTTACAAACGGGCCCCGAATTGCACACGATCTTTCCTTCCTCTTCCTTATACAATCCTCTCCCCGTACTCTCTCTCGTTCTCACTCTCACACACACGCACACACATTTACGCACGCTTACTTCTACATTGCTCTTTCACTACTACACACTCTTGCATCGGTTAAGGCGCTGCCCCGCTGGCGGAGGTACCTGTGAGAGTGAAATTCCCCTCCAGCTGCCTTAGGTACTGTTAGATGTTTTCCGTTCCAACTAGTTTCTAGTTTTACGCATGTTTTCGATTGTACGGCTTGCAAAAACTCATATTTCTGAAGATATGTTATTTCGTACTGACGACAATGATTAATAACTACGACATTGGATTTCCCGTCTTGCAAAAACTCCCTAGTAACTCTATCCAAACGACAGGGTCAGAGAAACGTTTTCTACGTTCGTTTTATAATTATACTTTTGTACACATTTTATATTAATATTTTTAAATTCAAATTTTTAAACATTACCAAAGTTGCGAAGTAGCTTGCAGTCAACAACAAAACAACCAACAACTGTACTTAATTTCTGAGTGGAGGTAAAAGTGAGTTTGTTTTTGGCATTATACAATTTCATATGTACCCATTACTTTCAGTCTTTTAATACACACTTACCCTTACACATTTACATACCATAATAATGGTGCTAAAATGTAGCACAGCCTTTCTCGTATAAGCTGTTTTAGTGATGTAATATTGTAATAATTTTGTCATTAATTATCTAGGTCTAATTGTAGCCTTCTTGTGTAAAACTCTCTTCACCAAACTCCGTGAAATTCCAAACACAGCACACCATGTTCATTTCTTTTTTCTAGTATCTTCTAAAACGCACTTTAGAAATAAAATTGTCTTTATTGTTGCATACCTGGGCAATAATGTAATTAGCAATTTTGAATCCATACATCTGAATGAAATTCAACAGAATTCGTTAACTTGGCAAAAGTGTTCAAAAGTTTCTTTAACTTGAAAAACATTAATTCTCGCGTTTGTTAATTTTTTTCAAAATTAACAAACTGTAGAAAATGTGGAATGCAATATTTAGAGATCTTGTCAATTGATACGATACTTTTATTCTCATTACTGTAATATTTACATTGTAGAGTCCATGTTTCATAAAAGAATAATACATTTTTCACTTTTTCTCAACTGTTCGGTCTCCTAATAGTTTAATTGAAATGACACCTTCAGAATATCCAAGAAACGCAAAATGTCTCTTCACATGGAAATTTTTGAGAAGAGATTTGGAGCCGTCTTGAGAAAAAAATTTGGAAATATCCTATGGTTCTAATAAGTACCTACCCAGAAATAAAATACTCACAAGTACGTACGGTCTCATGTTGGGCCAGACGAAAAGGGATGTATATGCTGTGTAGAAAAAATTCTGTGTGCGGTTTAGGCACTTGTTTCCAGGTGGACAAACGAAAGATTTTGGAGGGGAGAAATCCGTGTACGGGACCCTCAAAAGCGTCATGATTATCGATTTGCATAATTTTATAACCTTTTCTGTAGTACTTGTGCAAGAAAGTTATTTGTAAAGAAATCCAGTCCTCTAAAATTGCAAATTACACTTAACAGGAGAGTTATAAAAATTAAATTTCCAAGACTGCGAGAATTATCAAGTTCAGAATCACCTCATTACTTTCTCTCTGCAATAAAATGGAAATTGGTTCTTTCTTCAAGTGTCGAAAGAGGGCTTGTAAGAATAAGTACGCTGTCTCAGAATATTGCATCTTTGGATTTTTGTTCTACATGAGACTTCGAACCCCTGTCATTAATGCTGTCGTGCTTTTTCTACGTTTCGAAGCATTTATTCTATATTCGGCAATTGGAAAACAGTTTCGCAGGGTGGTTCTATTTAGAGAAAACGAGGGCCGGTGCAGCATGAAAGTCTTGCTGCGGTCGCCAGGTCATATATGTTTCTAATGGCTAACGGCCGATGATTCGACCGTGCGTGCGGACGAATGCGCATTGTTTAGAAACTCGTTCGCGTCGCCGCGCGGTGAAAAATTGCTGGAATTCGTGTTGCTCTCGAGCCAAATTGCGCTCGGCGAGTTGTGTTGCCAGACCAATTTAATCTCATGAAGCCCGCTTTAACGAACGGCGATTCCCCTCCCGCTGCTTGACGGCGGGGCGGGGCGGGGCGGGGCGACAGCTCTTTTCTCCTCCTCTCCGGATGCTTATGCCTTCGAAGTGGCGTTATGGCGCTGTCGAACCATCCAGTTGAGTGCGGTTTTTTTTTTGTCGAGAAGAGAGCGCAATGACGATAAATGAGGCGCTCGGGATTAGATAGTGGTAAGCCACCTCAAGTGACTTTTACAGGAAACCCAATTGAAAGTTCCAAGAAATCAACAGGTTATTCAATTCAATTCAATTCAATTCAGGTGTTCAACATAAAAAGCAAGTTCATTGCATTAAAAGATGCTGCATACATTACTGCATTATACTGCCTATTTCGACAGTGTGGCTTGTCAAACTAAACAACAGAAACGAAAAAAAGGAATTTTGATTGATTGATGTTTCTGGGAGCGGCAACTGGTATGATCATTAGACACGTAAGTGTAGCGCATGTTTCGTCACAGGATGTGGCGCTGACCTTGCCCCTGTTGGATGTGAGATCCGGCGCCAACTACACGTGGGCTTGCGAGGACCGACTTCCTGTCTCCTCCACCGCGGCTCCGCCCTAGCCGGGACTAGCTCTAAGCTTCTGACTGGTCTTCCGACATACGTGGTATGTGTAAGTGTAAGGAAGGGGTGAGGATGGGACAAGGAAGAGGAAGGAAAGATCGCGAGCGATCATTGGCCTGTTATGGTACTGCTCGGGATTAGTGCATATCTGGTGTTGATTGGAGAAACCACGGAAACCTACCAATTAGAGCAGTTGGTCGCTAGAATTATCCTCCAGAGACAGCGTCTGTATTCGGCTTAGCTATGTAACTAATGTCGAAAACCTTGCCACCGCCGGGACACGAACCCTTGAACCTCCCGGACCGAGGCACTGCAGTGACATCAGTTGATACGCTGAACCATCTAAGCCGGCGCGGAAAAGGAAAATATTTCAATTTTGCTCGTTGAGTGGCTTAACATTGTCTACTTCCAAGCGCATCAAATGTATCGCATTGCTCATGACCGTGCCACGAACTCATGAACAAGCCACGTGAATGTGACTTAATTCATCATTCAAGTGGTCGTCAAGTTATTAATTGAGTCAATAATGTGTAGTTAATTAAAAATTCTAAAAAAAATGTTCGATATTTTGTAACAAAATTTGGCAGTAAAGCTTATTTTGAACCTAAACTTAAGTTTTGTAAATTCGAATAGTTCACGTGCACTTAGCTAGCAGATAGTCAGCAGTACAGAGGTACCTAGTCTCGCGCGACGCCAATAAATTATCGTCTCTTTAGAAATGTGTTTTCCTTTTTAAAGTGGTTCACGGAAATACTCCTACCATCTTGTCTCGTTTTATTTGCCCTGCGATTTTGTTTGTAAACCTGTTTATTGGTTTTTGGTAGAAGTTGTTTAATTTATGGGCTCTTCAGTTTATTATCGTATTGATGTTTAATTTGGAATGGAGTTGTTTATTGCTTATGAACTAGGAGGAATTTGTGATTAATCTGAGGTATTTGTTTTGAATGATTTGGAGTTTATTGGCGTTTGTAGGGGCTTCGTTTGTCCACGGTGGGAATGCGTGCATATTTGGCATAGTGGCCTTTTATAGTTTTATCTATTGTTGTAGAGTTTGTATACGAGAGGAATTGTGGTTGTTGATTTGTGCCGAAGTTGAATTCAATTGTTTCTTGCTTGTTTGATTTTGATGTATACGATGTCTTGTGTATAGGTTTTCCAGGCTATTTTTGTGTCCATGTAAAGTCCTAAGTATTTTAGGGTGTTGTGATGGAGGGGTTTGCGAGTTTTGTCCGCGCCTGTTCTCATTCTTCGTGACATTTTTGTGTTTCTTTGCGGTTGGTATTCAGTTTTACTTGTCTTATTTGTCTCGTGTTCTCTTTCGAATTTTCTTTAAATGTGAATGGATCTTCTTGCATTTCGCATTCTATGTTACTTTCGAATTTTGGTATTAGAATATTCTCCTCTTGTTTGCCTTATTTTTCTTTCTTTTTCATACAGTTCGCAATCTATCCAATTTGTTTTATACTCGTATATCTTTGGATCTCCTGCGTTTTTGTGGGATTGTGTAGTCTCGTTTCTCTTTAATATCCTTATTTTATCGCTTTAAATTTTTTTCGATGTATTTTTTTCGATGTTATCTTACTTCTTTCCACAGTTGTTTTACATATCTACAGCTTTTTTCGTAGTTTTGTTTCGGTTTTCCTCATTTTGTGTCTGGGTATTGTTTGCTTCTCACTTTCTCTTCAATGTCTGATACTGTACGACTTATGTCTGTTCTTCCGGTTGCTTTCAACATTCCCTCTTGTCACCAGTATACACGTTTTCTTTTCTTAGCCGGTCTCTTGGACTCGTGTTCTCGCATGCGGGAGTGAGTACATGCCCAGTGCACTGGTCATACTCTTACGTCTGTGTTTTTGCGTAGCTGAAGGAAAACGAATAGCTTCAGCAGTAGAGCACCTTCGCATCTTTTATATCGCGGAGATGAGCCGTTTAGAGACGCAGCAGCGTGGAAGCTAATGGCGCACACTGACCCAAAAAGGTCGAAAGACGCACGTGGCCAAATACAAAGTAATGTATAAAGAAAACTATTAAAATCCTTATCAAAAGGTGGATCGTTTTGAGATGTAGAATGGAACAATGAGTTCTTTACAAAATGCTACTCTTACTTTTGAGTGAAAAAAAGTATAATTTTCAACTGTACGTGTTCCTTTGCAGCTCTGCAAACGATGTAAAGACAACGATAAGTAAAAGAAAAAATGGAGCTCTTCTTGAAATTACATGAAAGGAAACCTTCAAAAGGGATGAAACCTTTTTCTAATGGAATTTTACAACGTACTATATGCTTTGAGCTGAACAGAAATAGTACTGCGGATGAGAAACGAACGTCTCTTGACATGGAAACAACCTTTAAAATTAACGAAAATTCGATGGCATAATGTATGAAAAAAAATTATTTATGTATTTATTTTATTTTTTGACTGATTATCGGCGTTGCCCGGATAATTATCATTGGTCACTCTGGCCGCCTTTCCTGTTCTGCCTTCGCTGGACTCCGACCGGCCCCCTCCTTGAGATGTCAGCCAAAACCCGTCAATAATCCCGCCTAGAGACAATGCGGATCACTGTAAACTTTGTTAAGAAAGACAATAATTCAATTAGGGGGAGGGACATTTTGAATCGCCACCACCCGCGCTTGTTTACTCAGCCCCTCAAAAATATTCGTGCAAAATTTGAGAGCAATAGCCCAATTGATGCAAAAGTTTTCGTTTGACAAAGAACACGAACACGCCCATCATTCTACGTATTTTATATAGTAAGATGATGTCACATACTTAATGGAATGTATATCATTTTTACATTATTATTATTATTATTATTATTATTATTATTATTATTATTATTATTATTATTATTATTATTATTATTATTACTATTATTGCAATGTACAGTCGAGTAGGCTTGATAGCCTTTGAGCCTCAGAACCTGTATTAGGAATATTCTGGCGGAGAAAACCCAACACTTGGGAAACATCCACTCAGGATGTCCTTTTTATGGTGAAATATAATAACTATTATGTAGCATACTACAGCATAATATTATAAATAGATAGGGAGATAATTTGTGAAAATTCTGTTACTAAATAGTTCAGTGTGTGTTAGACTTGCTAGTTAAAGCAGAGGTCCCTACAATTTTGCTTGTTGCTTGTAATTTTGCTTGCAATGTTCAGTGTAGCTAGTTGAGTATTTAGTAATAGTGTGTTCGCATTTTTGACCCTGTTCGGCCCACTGAATACCGCGGCGCTGCGGCGCGGTCCCCCTAGCGGAAGCTGGGGAGAAATGTCGGATTCGCTAGAAATGACGAGCTCTTTTATTTTGCGCGCTTTCCTCTTTGCGCACTGCCGCCGTCGCCGCTCGTGCTGTGGCGCACCCTGTCCCCCAACCGCCCAGCCCGGCTGCTTGTTTACAGTCGCAGCTCTGCGGAATGACATGATCTATCCGCTCTGCATTATGCAAATGACCCATTAGGCCAGGCCGTACGTAGTGCGCCAGTGCTGCGCAGGCGAAAGGATAGGCCAAGCTGAATGCTTGGGGCTCTCAACTATACCGAATTTCATGGATATGGTTGTTTCTATTTGGATCTCTTTTATTTATTTGCTTGTGTATAGTTTTGATCAAGAAGGTGCGAGTAAAATGGTGGTCAAAGTGTTTTGGGTGGTAATGGCTGTTTGTAATTTGTTGAGTTGGAAGAAATCTATATATATAAATGAACGTATGTTAGTTCACTATTATAACTGTGGCGTGCATACCCCGAAACATGTCCCTTGGTGACAGGAAGCTTAGAGCCAGGAGACGGACACTATACTTTTTGCCCGAACGAGCGTTCCTGTATGACCACGTTTTCGCGTGATTTCGCATGTTTTTGCGTGAAGGTACTTAACTGAAGAGTGCAACCTATGCACCAAAATACAGGAACAATAATGAATGATTAATCTACTTAATTTTTTTATTTGTATTTTCAAATAAACAATTTAACTTAATAAATTCCAAAATCTGATTATTTATTGCCTTTAACAGCCGGTCCCTATGATTACAGCTTAGTATTTCTCTCTTAAACAAAAATCAATTCCAAAAAACGCTCTGCTACGTAATAGATTTTTTAATTATCTATTTAATATCAGAGCGTTTTTTTTAAATTGTTCTTTGTTTGAGAGAAAAACACTAATATGCAATTGCTTTATTATCACGAGTGCAACAAAGATAGTACAGTTTCTCACAGTGAGTGCGACGCGAGAAAAAGATGGGACCGGCTGTTAAAGCGGAACAGAGTTCGCCGGGTCAGCTAGTCAAATGATAAAATAGCTGCGATACAAAAGAATCATCCGCTCAGGCTGTGGCATGCATACCCGCCAAACATGTCCCTGCGGATGACATAACGAATGTATTGCTTCTATCTCCGACTATGGTTTTCTCTGATCTGTACGAGGCGAATGGCGGAACAATACCGTAACAAACCCGTACGGACCGCTCGCGATCTTTCCTTCCTCTTCCTTGACCCCGTCATCATCCACATATACACACACACACACACACACACACACACACACACACACACACACACTTGCACTACATTTCGAACAGTCGCGGACTTCGAGCGTGTCCGAGATGGCGGGAGAACCTGGTTTGGGAAACCCCCGCCAGCCGACGTGTATGTGGCGCCGGATCTCGCCATGCATCGGGGAAGAACACCGCCACCTGCCGCGATAAAGTCATACACTACACGTACGAGACTAATGATTGTAGCAATCGACGTGTCCGGAAGCATAAATTAATCAATCCAACCGAATGCCGATGACTTCCTATTGTGGTCTCATGGGTTAAAGACACTCGTAGAATTGAGATAATAGAAACATAGTATTGGAATACTATCGATTTCATTTTTTGAATCAGGTTCTAGATAAGATTGTGAAAACTTTATGTTGTGTTTTACCCTAGTTTTTGAGAAGTTTCAAGATCTTTCAAAGCCATGCTGAATTTTATTATTTCTTTATTAATTTTATTATTTCTTTTATTATTAATTTTATTATCTTCTATTGTGTTAATCTTGTCGTGTTCCTTGATTGCTGTTCAGTGTCATTTTAACGTGTATCGTTGTTCACATTTTGACTTCGGTTATGTGGATTTTCCGGAGCTCTTTATATTTATCTCGTCCCATTCAGCTCTGAATCAAAGAAATGGGATGCTTGTGTCTTCGAATTAAAATTCGTTTTCACGGAACAATTTGAGTATTGCTTGGAGCTCCAATAATTCTTCTGAAACCCTTTACTAGGATAAACCTAACGGTGCAACCAATTAGCTTTCCAAATCAACCAAACTGAAAAATTCGTTTCCGTCTGAAACTGATCCAGTATCTCAGGAATGCAAAGTCTGCCCAATTTTACCCGTCAAAAAGTATTACACTTCAGTGAGTAATATTTTAACATCATTTTGTAATTAGCATGCCGTTGTTTACATTTGGTTAATTGGCAGCAATGTGAACAGATAATCACTCGCTGGGTCGATCGTGTTAATAAGGGCAATCCGGAGGGCTCGGAAACTTGCCGGCAGGCGGCGCCGAGCCTCCTGCGGAGCAACTCCGAAGCCCCGCCTGCCCGCCCGCCCGGCCTCGACAGCGGCCTGGTCGCTCTTGGCGCAGAAACAGCTGTTTCTGAAGTTTCGCCCGCACAAATTACTTTATAATTGGGCCATTAAATGATTATTGGGCTAAGCTTACAGGAGCCCGGAACTTCGGACGAGCAGCTGCGCGCGCTGGAAACCGGGAGCTGTAGCGGGAACGGGCCGCGTCGGGTCCAGTCGGGAAGCGCCCGTCCGCGCCGCCCGGGTCGGGCTCCGGGCCGCGAGACACGGCTTCGCTCCCGGAGCACGGGCAACGCCGCTACCAGGGATCGGAAGGGAAGAGGAGATGTTCATGTTTGACATCAGCCGTGCAGTGGAAACTAAACGTCAATATTTTAAGGAAATGTAACTGATAGTTGATAGACAGGTTTTGAATAACAAAAGATGAAATCTGTATGCCTGCTACGCAGTCGAAAGATTCAATGAAGGTAACAATTCAATATAACATTTTAAATAACATGTCATAATATACGTTGATGCTGATGTTTAACAAAATGCTCGCGTTATCCAAACCACATTTTTGTGGTTTTCATTGATTTAACTTTAGTTTAGTACACTATTATAAAAAAATAGGAACTCGTCGTTAGCAAGATTCGATTTCCTTAAAATTGGTGTTATGTTACAGGTTACTACTGTATTAATACTTTATACACTGGTGAAAATTTGAGGTTTACAATAGTTAATGATTTTTTTAGCTGGACCACCTACCGAAGCACCGTTTTGGATACCTTTGGCTTTGGTGCTACTATCTGCCACTGCTCTCTAGCCAGATTTTAGAGTTGTCCTGCTCCAAGATTAATGTAATTTCCTGTTTCCGTTTTAGAATATTTTGTTTGACTTTGTATATGTATTACTGAATTACTAGAATATATATAGTAAATTTATTTTTGGTGCAAAATTT
Source organism: Teleogryllus occipitalis (assembly GCA_011170035.1). Taxonomy (NCBI): domain Eukaryota; kingdom Metazoa; phylum Arthropoda; class Insecta; order Orthoptera; family Gryllidae; genus Teleogryllus; species Teleogryllus occipitalis. The sequence goes on along the minus strand of BLKR01000406.1, from coordinate 197,209 downwards.
TCCTTAATAGTCTCGTTACCGATTTCTTGAATATTGCTTTTCCTCTCGCGGATATTTTGATTATGAAAATCGCTGTGTGTAAAAATGTATATCAAGTTTCTCTCGAGTACACTCTTTTTTCTTGAAATCTTTTAAGAATTTTCCGGTTTCTGTGATGATTATACCAAGGCTCATTGGCTGTTGTAACATGTTACTATTCTAGAGCTAGTGGCATAATGTGTTTAACAAATAGTTGAACATTTTGAATTTTTATAATTGGCTTTTTTCCTTCTCTGGAAATTATAAATCTAAAGATTGTAATTGGATATTAGTTTTGATTGAACATGACAATTACATATTCTAGGAAATGTGAGGGAAATTCAGGGAATCATGATGGGAGCATTCCATTAGAGAGGAAACTGCAATGGAAAATCTGAGAGCTCATGACTGCCCATAAATTGAAATATCCTGTAGAACAATCATGTAATATGCATTTACTTTACTAATATTTATTTCTGTTTACTTTCACGATATTACACCGTGGTATAGCTGTTGAACCTCCGCTGGGACCGAGGTTCAAAGTCCAGTGGCTCTGTGTGGACAAAGCAGGTTCGCGGCAGGTTTGCTTTGGGTTCTCCTGTTTGCTCACATTCCTCCACCATCATTCATATCATATCTTCACAGGCTAATTATTTATCCATCAAAATCATTTACGAATTTCCAGGTATGTTCTTAGGCCTTCAGTACTGTTTTCATAATAAACTCACGATATTACGTAAATGTAGAGTAGCGGGTTTAAGCGATCGAAGTACCAAAACGTTCCTTCGGGAAATAAAAAACAACAACAATCCATGTACAATAATATTCTGGACAGGTCAGCAGTAAATGGTATTACGGTTGACGTCTATTCCAACAAAGAAGTGACTTGGCACAAGATTCTTGTAGTTCTCGATAGACATTCTCCGTCGCCATGACCCTCGTACGAGTACAACAAGAAATACTCGATTGTTAGCACTTAGATCGCTTAGCCTCGTCGCTCTACATTCCTGAATGGATGTGATAATTAAATTATTCCCCATATATATATATATATATATATATATATATATATATATATATATATATATATATATACATTTCTGTTTGTATGCATTTATAATGCTGATTCAGTACACAATAAATTGCATAACCACAATACTAATAATAATGTTTAAAGGTTTGATTGTAAACAAATGACTACGTTTCAATTTAGCTTTTTTGTTCGAAATTGATAGACGAATAGGGAAATAAAATTAAGAAAGCGATGATTCTCAATTTCGTCTGCTTTCCCTCCGGTGTGGTTCGGCAGCAAGCTATTTCGGAGCGCCAGGGCCATTTTGAGGGGCGACGAAAAATAATTTACTGCCCCCCAAACTCTGCAGCGGCGGCGCGAAGAAAGTGGAGGCTTTGAACCTCGCCGACCTATCGCGCGTCGCGTGGCGCCAGGAGCGAGACGGAAAGAGAGGCAGGGCAGCAGCACGTCGGGAGGCCTATCGAGGGATCAAAGCGACCGCCCGCTCCTCATTAAAGCGCGTTCGCTGACGTAGGAAGAATGTTCGCAGATTTTTAATTTGCGCTCCCTTTCCCTGGCGCCCGGCGCGGCGGGACACTCGCCGCCGTCGCTGTCGCCGTCGTCGGTGGCGCGCTGGCTCGCTCACTCGCTCGCTCGCGACGGAATTGGGCCAGCGGAGGTGCGCCATATCGACTCAGAGCCACCGGCACCTTTGTCGACGGCTCATTACGACTTGTGTACGGTGGCTGCAGAGGGCGTCCGCGGCGTGGCGGACAGTGCTCTCACTTTCCCTTGAGCTAGCGGGGTCATGCAATTCCGGCCACTGGGAGGAGTATGTGGAGGACGGTTTTACTTGTGGGGGCAGGATGAGAAATCTGGAGGGGCTCAAGAAGTGCAAAACACAAGAACTTAGGTTTGTCCTTTTTTAAAAGTTCTTTTTCTGTTATTGTAATTAAGGAAGGCATTATATTTATGAAGTCTTATTATACATGTATGTATATATGTAAATATACATACATACATAAATCAGTAGATAAAAAGTTCTGAAACGTTCAGTACCCATGGCACCAAGCTGCCTAATTCTAGACATGATTTGTGAAATATTAAACTGGTACCGGTTGATTTTCTTGTAATATCCCCATTTCACCATGCGTATTTTTTACCATTTGTTTAATGTCCATGGACATTTAGTTTCTCTGTTCACCACCACCATCATCTCATTCGTCTCGAATTGGTAAATTTGAGCGTTGGAATGTATGCGAGTTTAGCGTGTGCCAATCATTATTACAAGCGCCAGAGAAACGAGATTATTTGTGGAGTTGAAAACACGAATAACTCAACGGCGTCAATATTGCCTTATACCAAATGAAGTAATGAAGCCACTGAGATTCAAGCACTGCAAAAAACTGTAATTTTCCAAGTTCTCAAATATTTAGCGATTTCTATAGAGTGTATCATTTTACCCCAGTACTAAAAGTAATAACATAGGCACAATACGTAGAGAAACCAACGTTCATATTTATTGCCGATGACAGTTTTATTACACGGAAAATAATTGACGTGCCTTCTCCAGCTTTGCATTACGCTGTACTGGAATAGGACGGGAGGCGTGCCGCACCGTGGCACCCAGTGGCATACGCGCACGTTTGCTTGAGCTCCGAAATCTTCACAGTCTCCTTAACTAACTTTGTTAAATGGCGAATGAAACTTAGTTACGTGTGTTGATGACATTGAATAATAAATGTTTGTTCCTGTATAATTGAACACATTTGTATCATCAAAAACTATTAATTTCTCACGACTTCTCTCATCATCTTCAAACGACTTCTCTCTCGTCTGGCAAAATGAGGGATCAAGAAAGCTTGTGCGGATTCTAGAGGTGTTGTTGCCGCGAAAACGAAATGTTCTGGGGACGCGCCCTTTTCGTCCAATTCGAAGCTGAAGCTGAACACCACTTGAAGTTGTGGCCAACTTTACTGCCGAAACATTGAGGGATGTGCGATGGAGCATTATGGCGACTGCCCTGGTATGTTGCGATCAGTGAGCTCGATTGTAGACTGGGGGCAACACTGTCATGTGAAATCGTGACGCTCCGCAATAATGGTGAACGTCTATTCTGTCGTCATTATATCGGTAACAAATAGCAGAAGTTTAGAGCTTTATTAAAATTTAAAACATTTAGTCTCTCTTATGTTCACAAAAACTGTGTAAAAAGTTTTAAAGGGACCATTATTTAATACTTTAAAATTGCAATTTACCTACAATACTTTAACAAAATCCAGTCTTTGATTTCTTGGAGACTTTTTTAATATTCACACAGGGGAGTGTTCTTGCGTATTTTGCGTGTTTATGTATTTTTAATAATTTCTTTACTTCAACATATGGCATATATAATCTTTGTGAAAAAGGAAACCTAGAAAATATTGTTAAAGTAATGCTACTAAATAATATAGTACTGCAGTCCCATCAAGTTTATGGCACAATATTTACATGCCTGTGACACTGAATTCTATTTCCATTTTGTTGGCGTTTTTTACCTAAAGCTACACAATACCTGGTATTTTCGTTGATAGGGACAATTTTAAGCATCAGTAACAACACATAAGACAACTCCGTAAGAAAGGCTGTAGGTAGACGTTCATCACAGCCAATATAACGAAAAACTATTTTCAGCACTCCTAAATATTGCAGTGTGCATACAGTGATAATATTGAGATCACCGGTTGTGATAAGCATTGGGTACATTTTGAGCATGAACTCGTGCAACCGCTTGAGGCAGCGAATGTACTTGCGTCAGCAATAAATCAATACATCAAAAAGTTGTATCCTGAGGATTCTTATTTTACGGACCGGCTTAGATGGTTCAGAGCATCAATTGATGTCACTACGTGAGGCCTGTGCCTCTGACCGGGAGCTTCTAGGGTTAGAGTCCCGACGGTGTAAGATTTTCGACACGGCTACATAGTTAGGTCAAATTCAGCCACTGTCTGGAGGAGAATTGTAGCGGCCGGCTGCTCTGATAAGTAGTTTTACAATCAACACCAAACGAATGCTGGAGCAGTACACTAGATTTTTAAATAAATATTTTATTTATTTAATTTAAAGTCACTCATATTTTTTTGATTAAAAACCTGTTAACGGTACAACGTTTCGACGCGCGGTGTCGACTCATCTTCAGGTACATCTGCAGTGATATATTACATAATTATGCACAATGCTAATATTTATTTAAAATCTTAATCTGCCTAAAACAAAGAGGTGTACTTAAGTAATTCTGAAAATTTCAATTGCTTAGAGCGAAACCAATTATAATTTACTTATCTCGCTGAGCAATTGTTTCCAACCAGCATATATCGTCCTAGTTGCTGGCTGCTGTTCATCCGCGAACTACCCTTACCCGAATTTGTGCGAATTGTTGCAAGGCGTACAATTACCTCTTTTGGGTTACTTGGAAATCAGCGTGTCGCATTGTGCAATTCTGATTGTAATTTTTTCGGTGGTTCTTTCTGCGTGTGGGATAAATGATACTCTTTATAAAGAGTTACTACGTTACTGTGCTGTTTCGTCTCGTATCTGATTTAAGATAGATGAATTAATAAATTATATAATAATAGTATTCAAATAAATTGTGAGTGCGTGGCGTGCTGGATCGTAGTCCACATTTTCGCTGCATTTGCCTGCTTCGTGTGTCTTCTCGGTGGGATTACGTTTCTGAACATTTTTCGTCCATGATGTTAAGGTATACTGGCAGAAATAATAATTATTACAGATATTATCTTACTTGTGTGCTCGCTGGTAATCTATTAATCTTACCGCTTCGCTTGGAAATTGGTTAAAAAGTGATTTTTCTATTCTTTGAAGATACAATTTTTAATGAGTATGCTCTCAGCACATGAAACGGAGTAGTGTACTGACACGCGGCAAAACTCTCTGCATCGAAACTGATGTAACACAGCCTTACGTCGTTACGACCTTACGTTGTTCAATTAGAAGTTAAAGTCACGTTGTCTCACTCACGTATTTCTCTTTTACTTGACTTTTAATTCCTTCTCACTTGCTAAAGTAGGACCTACCTTGAACAAATACCTAGAAATTAATGATTTTCATTGGAAAGCTATTTTTAAAGCGTAATAGAAGTGCAGTCCGAGAAAATCCTGCGAAATTCTCCGTTGTGATGAGCTTAATGGCGTACATAACGTTAGTTAGGAAAGACTTAATGCGTGCTTACATGTTATGTAAATGTCTTGGTATTGGAAATATTAGGTGGTTAGCGAAAAGAGAGAAGTCGGTGTTATTTCTTCTTCAGTATGCAATAACGATCCTTTTATTATTTTGCTGCACTTATTGGAACACGTTGGCCCGGTCAGTCTGGGACTGCATTCCTGCACGAGATCGCAGTACGCCGTGCTTCGTGCTTAGCCCACCTTCATTTTCACACCGCTGCTTCTTGGCCTACTGCCCCATCATTACTTGTACCCTGCCCGCTTGCTGCAGCATTAATGTCACCTTTGACCCATCTGTGTCTACAGCTTACGATGCTGCCCGTCGCCTGCATTCTTCGACCTCCATCTCCGTTGGTCTGTTAGCTTCCCTCGTCGGTACCATCCCTCTTCTTGGCGATCACCGCAGACATTAATCTACTTATGCCAGTTACAACAGTTTCTCATGCTAACGCCATTTGTTACTATTTGGGTCATCAGCCGAAAATGCACGTTCACTACACGCTTGCTAGTTTTGCCTGTATTAATTTCGAGCTTCACCGCTGTGTCCATTTTTTGGGTCGAAAATGGAGTACGCATTTTTTATACACACCTTTTGTTTACAATTTGGTCAATTTTCAAAACACTAGCCAAATTAGTTTACGTTGAAATTAAAATCAAAATAGTTTGAAATAAAAATATTCTCAAAATAATACTTAAGCATTTTCCTAATCTTAAGAGGATTGTTTTTGTAACTCATAGATCAATACTGTTGGCTGCAAAACGCTCTCAAAAATGGTGGTTGTCCATGAGCGGGAGCTAACACTCAGAGAAGAAAAACCTCTGTCTCCTTTTGAGATGTTGAACCCAGCGGAACAACTTCCCTGCCAGGGCTCGCCTTCCCACCTCCATTTCTCCAGCCTCTTGTCGCTGTACCGATTTTCCTCTCCCGCTTTCGACGCTCCGGCTCGTCTACGCGGCCGCATACGCGCGTCGTCATTAGCGCGCAATAAGCGCCCTCTACCATGCGCGAGCGCGCGCGCGCGTGCACTTCAGTGTTCGACATCGCCGCTACATCAGCCCCCCATAGCCGATTTCCAACAGCACAGCAGCAGCAGCGGCGGCGGCGGCGGCGGCGCTACACGTTGCGTCGGCGGCGAGCAGCCCCGCTCTTCGATGGCTTTTATCGATGGTCTATTGTCTGCGGGACGCAGGCGGACGCCTCGCCGGCTGACCGGCCGCCCGCCCGCCCGCCGCGCTGGCGTTCGCCGAGCGAACCTCGCCGCTTCGTCCATCACACGTTCCCGTGCTAATGCGGTCCACGCGCGCCCTTTCATGCCGCCCCTGCTGTTCGCGTTCCCTTTAGTGTACTTTTGTTGTATGCGAGCAGAAACACCCGTCGTTTCCCTGGCTGAGGGTAAAACGGAAAGGTCTCAAATCGAGTTGGCGTCAACGTAATTTTTGTTAATTAATTTACTGCATTGTGAGAATATTCATGGATCTACTATTAAGATTGCTGTACAGTTGATGAAAAATTATCTGAAGTTTAATCATCGTGGCCATTTCCCTCTATGTTTTTATGGCATATCATGAGAAGTGATTTTCGATCAGAGCTGTTCATCCCACTAGTCTCGTGAAATGATGGATTCACTATTTGTAGAAAATGATAATAGTATCTGTCTTCATGCTACTTTTTAGGTAAAAAAGTGGTGATGCCAAAACTTATAGGACGTACGTGAGACAAAACCGTACTCAGGAGTTGTAGGTGACAGAATGGGTGTGAAGGCCGAATCCATTTTTGTAATAATAGTACTGGTAACTAGTTGTACTTAACACACAGACTTTCTCACATTATTTGCTTCTTTTGCAATTTAAAAAAAAGAGAGATCAACGGAAATGGAACAGCTTGAGTTTTGGAAAAGTGTACTTGGCATTATCCGAGAAACAAATTCGAAGAAAAAAATTGGAGTGTGTTTTGAGATAACTTTGTTTTTAAAACTGTCTTTACTTCACGCGAAATTACTCAAAGACTACTCATATTTTGAAAAAAATTGTACGTAACCTTATTTAAAGATCTGTCATTGAAGAACACATTTATTAAGAAAAAATATCTCTTTCTTCAATGTTGTAGTTGTTTTTTGCAATTTTTGAAAATGACGAGAATTTAACGAAAATCGGACCGGCGCAGTTTTTCTAAGCGTAACTTGCTCAATTGGGGTGGAAAATAAAGAAAACAATTTTTGCGAAAATTTTGAAAATTGCGTTGAAAACTCGGTAAAATACAACCAAAATTCAAAATAACCATTTCAAATTCAAGAGACCGCGATATCAGTCAGATTGTTCGGAGAACGTCAAATTTTGATGGTAATACTACCTACGGTTTAGCCATAGTGTTGTTCACAGAAGGACGATCAGACTGACGGACAGACGGGTGGACGGACGGACGTTTTGCTGTAAACAATTTTTTTGGAACCAAGGACCCGTGAAATATGGATTTCGACTGCACAACTTATTAGAAAAAATATTTACAACGTATAGGAGAAAGAAAAATACACTTTTTCGGTATAAGGAACCCAGAAAACGAGTCCTGTCGAAAAATCGCTGTTTTTGCCGTAACATTTATTGTATAATAGTATGTGAGAAAATTAATAATGTAATAATAATAATTAATAATAATAATAATATTTACAAAATGTCTTTGAAAGTTTTATTATGTACTCATTGCTTTTACTTAAAAATGAAACGCGCTGTTTGAAGAATCATGAGAGCTTCATATGTACTCGTACATGACTGATCGATATAGAATTTCCAAAACCATTCCCTTCAGTTAAAAAAACCAGCAATTGTTTAGGGACATGTCAAAAAACTTTGTGTCTTTTGAGTCCCTCCGTAGCGTATACATCGATCGCATCGTGGCGCGGCTTTTACGTAGGCCTACTGCGGTGTGTGCGGGGATACATAACACGTGTGTGCGCATGTCAGTTCACGCTGACAGTGCCTGGGGGCGTTTGTTTCTACTCGTAAATTCCGAGACCATGTTGTCCTGTGCCTCTCTGTGCCCTCACGTATTACCGCGTTCCTCTGCGTGCGCGGGCGTGGACTAATGGAGCAAAGTGAGCTGAATGGTCGCTGCCTGATCTGCACGAGCGGGCTATTGATATAGTTGCAACGCCGGTACATACGTAGATGTGCGCCTTTATCGTTGTCTTGGATAACGTACGCGTTCGAAGCGATTTTCTGATATACGTGTGTAGCCAAGCGAGGTAGAGGCCGTATGTCGAAAGCGTGAGCACGAGTGGATACATCGCTGCACTACTCTTAGCTGTTTTTTTTTTGCCTCCGTAAATATTCCGTTGTGTAAAGGTGTCGAACTAGTTTGAACATTATCTGTCTTTTAAGGTGTATCAACTTCAACTTTTTTGAACATCAGATTACGGCGCGTACAGAACACCAGTTTTAGAATGAAGGGAGGTGTTCAGACAAAACAGTTTGTGTAGTTTGAAACTATTGCATTGTATAATAAACTCGCGATCATTGGAGGGATTTGGGTCCGATACTACGTCGGATAGGGAAAGAAGAAAAACCCTCTGATAATCCGAAATTCATTTAGAGACGGATTAAAATTGACTACATATAAAAATGCAAGTTACAGGACAATATATAATGGAATGACGTTAACGCTCCGCCATAGATCCAACTAAAACTGCTAGTGGTAATAACAAATGACGAAAACAACAAACAAATTTTTGACCGACAAGTCCAGTGACTGTCGAAATTGGGAAGTCTCATATTGCTAGAACGGTGATGCCATCTCTCAAGGCGTAAGTCGGCTAGTTACCACGCAGCAACTAATTTGTACGCTTCTTTGTCCCGTTTTTCAAACGACAATGTTTTTTTTCCTGAAGAGTACCTCGGTTAATCGGAACTGGGATAGTCGCCAGTCTACTGTATTTATTATTAAGTTTTTTATTCAAAGAAAATGTGTAAGAGGGAAAAAACGCTAAAACATTTGTCTTTACCTCAATGACTGAAACCATCACACGGAAAGTCTTAATATCGGATATAAATGACGGATACACTCATAACTTCAATGTTTTTAAAAAAATATGTGCTTATTTTGAAATAAATCTATTTGAATTATGCGAGTTATAAGAAGAGTTTTCGGCTTAATGAATCATTCTTGAATATATCACATCAGCGAAAAACAAATATGTAACCTACATACACATAAAATCCAACCTTCTAACCAAGGTATTTTGGGAAAACCAAGAAACACTCGTATATTTTCTTATCGTTTGAACTTCGAATAATTCTTGTTGTATTTGTTTTCAGAAATAATTTGCTGGTAAAACCAGTAGTGTAATTCTTTTACGACTTTTGATCTTGATATCGAATGGCCCTTCAAGTGAGTCCGATACCACCCCTTGCCCCTTAACTTTATAACGTGTATCCGCAGCCGGGAATGATACAATGATTTAACGCGAAACCCCGTGACATAATCCGCCACTTTGTTTCATTTCGGCTCGCGCTAAACCCGTTCGGAGCGAAGTGCGTTCGTTAGCATATAATGCAGTCATGTGGGGTTTAACTTTCAATTTGGCTTCAGCTCGCAGGGAGCTACTGCGGAGAACCGGTTGCCGGCGGCGCGCCCGCCAGCCTCGCCGCTTTCGCGCCGCCTGAGTGGTCCACACAGAGAGGACTTCGTGCCGCCCGGGGCGGTCTTGGGAATAACTTCAGTGGGCTGCCCCGAAATAACGTAACAGTTGAATTGGAGGATGGACATTTTAGCAAACTGTATGCAACGTTATAAAATTACACCAGGAGATTTTTCTGCATATTTTGGCTTCACCGCGTTTCACAAATTGAACTATTCATTTTAACAAGAAAAGGTATTGGGCCCTTTTTCTTTACGTAAATTACCTGCGTTATAATAATGGTTTCTAACATTTTGTCTTACGTTAATTTAATTTGTCATGCTATCCCTGAAATCCCGATTATTAAGCTACGTCACTGGTTCACACACCATGGTACGAATGGTAATTCGCTACATCTTTCATTGGGTGGGGGTAGAATGAGGGGCTCGAATTTTCATTATTTCAGATGAAATTTATTTTCTTCGAAACAAGATGTCGGTTGATTTTGACTGAGAGTTGTAATCGCATAGCCTTTTTCTTTAACCTGCATTCCATTCCAAAGCCAATGCAGTGTCGCCAATTTTGAGATATTCGCTGGGAGAACCATTAGCTGGTGCAGTTCAGCGTTTTCGACTAAGTGATTTTGGTATCAGAATTGTAAACATCTACTCTGTTTCTCGCGAAACACTCTTCCCAACACGTCCTTTATCGTTAATTAAGGAATTTCAAAATAATAGTTTTGAAAAAATGCTTCCGTAATTCAGAAAAGTAATAGTATTCGAAATAGTGAACCTTTTTTCAATATTCTGTCATTTCAAGAATATTTTTATCCTTTTAAAGTGTTTATGAAAGCCTATTTAATGGGGTTTGTTAATGCGTCGACTCGGGAATCTCTTACAAGACTACCTGGACGCTTTGTATATCTTACGGTTAGTACTCGCTTTCTATACTTCTGTTTGGTACTTATGAGGAAATGGCCGTCAACGAAGAGCCATTCATGCAGATAAACTGGGGAAAGGTTTCTATATCCCTACATTGCTGTCTATGACCTGAAGAAGGAAAAACGTTAATGATATCCGGACGAAAAAAATGAGAGACGTGGTGTTTTTCATCACATAATCTATCATCGCCATTCACGATTATTATCACGATCTCCTCTTCATTGTAATTATTGCTACCTTTGTCCAATTATGACTGTTGCTGAATGTGTTGTTTTCCTCATCGTGTCCTCTTTTTATCTATAATTTTTTGCGTATTTTTTATGTTCGTTATGCGAACAGAAAATCGTCAAAATATTCTCCAGCGTTTGTAGTTTCTATTGAGTGTAGAATGCAGTTGAGAAGCTTCAATTATTAAAATAATATGTTCAATATCTAATGAATGTTGCTTGCCCTCGATTTTCTCGGCCGTTTTAATTCAATTGTTGATCGTAAGACTTGGCTCGCTCTATAAATTGCATTAGATTTATATGACAGTGGAGGAATATGAAAAAAAAATGGTCTCGTCATCCTTTCGAAATACCAAATGAAGAGTTAAGTGAAAGTGGGGTACGTTTTGCTTGTATGTATCGCTGTAAGCAAGCAAATTGCCTCCATGGAACTCGTATGTATTTCTCGTGTAAGCGTTTGCTGGTGTAGCTAAACTTCTACGAAAATGAATTACATGGCGCGGAGCTTCCACGAATTGACCGTTATTTATTTTCTAGCGGAGTAGCGCATCTAGCAAAGTAAGTGGAATGGGTAAAGTGAAAAGGTGCTGCGAAAAATGAATGGAAAAAGAACACATCTTCATAGGATATGTGATGATCCACTGATTTAGAAAGTTGATGTGTTGCATTGTTATTCACCATATTGTACATAAAGAGATTAATTAAAATTCTTAGTGACATATATTTTCGGGGTAGTAACATCAATCTTTATTTTCTCGCCTTACGAATTCTTTGTAAGAATTACGTAATGGTGCGCAGGAAAACGGCGAATTTTTGCCAGAAAAATTCTTATAGCTGGGCTCTGGTATTAAAAAAGTCGATAAATTCTGTTGCTAAATACAGACAAAAAAACGCTAACTTGTGGTGAAGCCAAAATCTATTTTGTTGCTTCTTGATACAGAAAAATCGATTGACGACAAAACGTCTGTTTGTGTCTCTCTGTACGTCTCTCTGTACGTCTCTCTGTACGTCTGTCTGTACGTCTGTCTGTACGTCTGTCTGTACGTCTGTCTGTACGTCTGTCTGTACGTCTGTCTGTACGTCTATCTGTACGTCTGTCTGTACGTCTGTCTGTACGTCTGTCTGTACGTCTGTCTGTACGTCTGTCTGTTCGTCTGTCTGTTCGTCTGTCTGTTCGTCTGTCTGTTCGTCTGTCTGTTCGTCTGTCTGTTCGTCTGTCTGTTCGTCTGTCTGTTCGTCTGTCTGTTCGTCTGTCTGTTCGTCTGTCTGTTCGTCTGTCTGTTCGTCTGTCTGTTCGTCTGGCTGTTCGTCTGTCTGTTCGTCTGTCTGTTCGTCTGTCTGTTCGTCTGTCTGTTCGTCTGTCTGTTCGTCTGTCTGTTCGTCTGTCTGTTCGTCTGTCTGTTCGTCTGTCTGTTCGTCTGTCTGTTCGTCTGTCTGTTCGTCTGACTGTTCGTCTGTCTGTTCGTCTGTCTGTTCGTCTGTCTGTTCGTCTGTCTGTTCGTCTGTCTGTTCGTCTGTCTGTTCGTCTGTCTGTTCGTGTGTCTGTTCGTGTGTCTGTTCGTGTGTCTGTTCGTGTGTCCGTCCGTCCGTCCGTCCGTCCGTCCGTCTACCCTTCTGTCTGTCCGTCTGTGGTCTACGCTAGCACCTAAATCGTTCAGCCGATTTTCTTCAAAATTGATGTTCCCCAATCGTTCTGGCTGATGTCGCGGCGCCTGGAATTGTGTAATCGATATTTTAATTTTGTGGGGTACTTAACATGAACCCCTCGGACATTTTCCAAATTATAAAAAAAATGGCTCCTTATTTTGTGATACAATTTTTTTGTTGAATAGTGCGAAGGGCGTTTAAGAGAAAGATGCTGGTATTATTTTCGTTAATTCCCCTATTTTTCGAAAATTGCAAAAAACACTTTCAAAAATACAAAATTGAAGATAGAGATTTGCCTCAGGCAAAGTCGGTTGTACAAATTTAGCACTTTAAATAAGGTCATGCACATTTTTTAAAAAAATACTAATAGTTTTTGCCTAATTTGCATGTGGGATTTACGAAAATATTGTTTCTCAAAAACCGCTGCATTTTTTTCTTTAAATTTTCTTCATTTATGTAATAATAGACGATAAGATATATGACGCTAGTCTCATTTTCGGGTATCACTCGCTTTTTTCGAAAATTGCGAAAAACAATTTCATAACTATTAAATTGAAGATAAACATTTTTCTTTCAAAGTCTGTTCTACGAAATTAGCTCTTTAAGAAAGGTTATGTACCCATTTTTTTAAAAAACGAGAAGTTTTTGCGTAATTTGGGTTTGAAATTTACTATTTTTTGTCAAAAAGCGATCCAATGTTTTCTTTAAAGTTTCTTCATGTGTGTAATAAGGGACGGCAAAAAAGATGGTAATAAATAAATAGATTGGTGGTGCTGTACAATGGCACAGACTTTCTCGCTCTTGTTAGTTTTCCAATCTTTAGTCTCGACGTGCGTCTGGATGGTCTTCAGCTCTCCCCAGCTGCCATCTGTGGTCGCTGAAATTACATTGTTCAAATTTTCTGAAAATTTTCGGCTGCCTAATACTAAAGCTAAAACATGTGGTTATGACGGAAGTGCTAATTCTCTGTATGTCCCTGTTGCCGAAATGGCTAAAAGTCTGGTACGGACCCAGCCTTTCGGTGGGAAGTATCGCTGTTTCGAGTCTCTCTCAGGGATCATTATTTGTCAAAATTCTCTATTGCCGCACGATTGAGAATTTCAGATACTTTATTGAAAACCATTTGATGGAATTCTAATCACAAATACCATTAATTAAGGTAAAAAACTGGAAGTGTTTGTATATGATTTTCGTATTTTGAACTTTTAAACAAGTTTTTAACACTGTTCGATTTGTAAATGTATGTCACATCAAATCAATTGCTGTCTTTCTGTGGATGTGTATAAAACGATTTAAGAAAACTAATGATTATATCAACATGATATTTAAAATTCAATTTAACGAGTACCCATGGGACCAACTTAAGATATCCCTAACAGCTCGGAAATTATTATTATTATTATTATTATTATTATTATTATTATTATTATTATTATTATTAATGTTTACATTATCGCCTTACGAATTCTTCGTAAGCAGAGAATGTTATGTAATCGTGAGCCGGAAAACGGCGAATTTTCGCCAGAAAAACTGTTATAGCTGGGCTCTGGTAAAGTGCATAAACTTTGTTGCTAAATTTAGAAAAGACTAGTGGTAGTATTGGTTAGTACAGACTTTCTCGCACTTGTTAGTTTTCGAAACTCCTTTTTCTCGACTAGCCTTTGGGTTTGCCTTATTCTTTTCCCACCTACCATCTTTTGTCACCCAAAGGACATTTTTTTCAGATTTTCTTAATCTTTTGTCTGTCAAATTCTAGAACTGAAACCACCATACACTTATTACTATTATAGAATTTTGTACTCGTTCTTCCAAAATGGCAGAGGTGGTTATTTGGCGTGTACGGGGTCATATTTTCGGAGGGAAACTTCGCTGGTTCGAACATTTGTTTGGGGATTTGTCACTATTTTGTTTTGCCGCAGAAAATAATTGAGCATTGCAGAAACGTTATTGAAAACCATGTGAAGCAATTGCGATCGCAAAAACAATTAATCAAGAAAGACGAGTTGTGCACAGTACTTTCTCACAACATTGCTTACTTTTCCGTTGTATTATGTTGCTTCATGAACAAGCAAAAGTGTTTTCAACCAGCAAAAATTATTTTCCGCACCGTGTTATGCCTTCTAAGTTGCTATCTTTTTATACCCAAGGGACATTGTTTTTCACATTTGATCAATTTTTCGGCTTCCTAATCCTAGAACTGAAACACGAAACTCTAATGACTACTGTTGAAGTGCCAATCCTCGTGGCTAATGTGGTTAAATGGCGGGTACCGTTTCAGCGGTTCACAAGGGGCCGGTGGTTCAAACCTCTCTCAGGGATAATTATTTGTCACAGTTCTGTGTTACAAGAAAAACTATTGCGAATTTCGGAAACTTTATTGAAAATCATTTGAAGCAATTGTACTCACATATACAATCAATTAAGGTACTAAATAAACTACACAAAGGTAATAAATACACTACCCATGGGACGGACTTATGAGGCCGACCATGGGGCTCTTGTGTGGAGAAGTGGTATGAGTGCTGACAAGTTAACTCTGAGGAACTGAGATAGGGTCTCGAAGGGGAGAAAAAATTTTGCTGATTGATCACTTTTGCTGGTTTATGTAGTAGTATAATATTGCGGAGCATTTACAACGAATGCAAGAAAGTATATTGAGATATACAAAATTTCTCTACATTAATTTCTGGCAAAGATCTTAGCGTCCGGCTTGCTGGGTCAATGGGTCACGATATATTATAATCCTTATTACCTTTATAATGGATTATAGGATCCGCTGACTATACAGCGCAGCTGGGAATCTGAAATAGAATGATTCTATTCCTAGTCCATTACTGTTTGGATTGACTAAATGAAAGATCACTTTCTTTTCTAAAGAACAAAATTTAACAAGTTTATTGTTACCTTTTTAGCAAACAATTTAGTGAATTTAATAAAATGATTTGATGTTATGCCTTTGATCAAGATATCTTTGAATTTACAGTTTTATACCGCGGTTAACTTATCTATTCTTCGTTGATGTCCCTCGTAGACTTCTCAGTCGAAATATCTTGCGAGCTTGCCGTAGTCCAAAGTCCCAAGAAATCCTCTTCTGCCCCTATCCAAGCTGGTCTCAAACTATCAAAATTATCAGTCCCGATTACGTCCTATGACATAGTCCCGAAATCTATAACTCGATTACCACTCCCGACAAAGTCCCAATTTATGCATCAATATTACTTCCACATGCAATATCTGCAATATCATTTACTGTCCTTAAAATTTCACGATCTGATAACCCGACTCTGACTATCTGCACTACACTCGCTCCCTCTCACGAACCTACGATCAGTTCAGACACGCGATGCCGGTCAGAATCAAATCTTCCTGCATGATTCACCCCTCGAAGACTTCGTATTAAACTACCTTCCTTTTTTTTCATAACATTTGACCGTCCTTCTCTCACCCAGCCAATCCATTCGTTCGTTATATTTTGGTGTAGCTGACCTTTCGATCGTCTAAACTTCTTCGCCCAATCCCAAATTTTCTACTTTCGGCATCTAGCCACCTCTTAATGCATTTACAAAAAACAAAAACTACATTGTTTATTCACGGTCGTTGCTAAGCCCATGCTCTCGTGATATTTCCTAATGCATATTCCACCATATAGTCTACAAATAAATGTTAGTTTATTTTCATGTGACATATCGGTATGTCACAATGTGCTGCAAGGCAGCACCACTAGTTTTAAAATACTTCTGAAAAATAAGTAAACATCCATCGCTAATGTCGGGTTTCCTTATTGCTTTCTAATTAAATGGTGTGATGAGTGTAGTGGTAGCTCCGAAGATGTGGTAGGTCAGGAGTATTGTAGCAATGAGCATCGTCATAGTGTGTAGATAATTATTGTTTTTCTCTCTGAGGTCTTTGGAAACACGATTGAAGATGTTGATGTCAAAATCGACAATATATTAAATTAAAGTTGAATGGAAAATTACGAAGTGTTTCGTTTTGGTCTTCAAATCAAACTTCTTTCGAACTATTTTTTTGTATTCGGTTCTTTGAAAATGAGAAGGGGTCTTCAAATTGAATCGAATGAATACGAATCTCTTGAATTCGAATGAAACGGGTCGACAGGACTTGGAAACTACCATACGCGAGCATTTAAACTATTGCGCGTTTGCTGTGAGAACTGATCCCTACACGTTATATACATCCCTATTTCGGTCACGGCTACCGCAATAGTAAACCGCGTGCACCGGGCTAAGCCAAAATAATGCGCGTAGGCTCTCTCCTGCCGCGGGTATGTTTCTGCGCTGCGCGGCCTGGGGCGGCGGCCGCCGCCGCCGCCGCCGCTGCCGCCGCCGCCGCCGCCGCCGCCGCCGTCGCCGCCGCCGCCACCGCCGCCGCCGCCGCCACCGCCGCCACCGCCGCCACCGCCGCCACCGCCGCCACCGCCGCCACCGCCGCCACCGCCGCCACCGCCGCCACCGCCGCCACCGCCGCCACCGCCGCCACCGCCGCCACCGCCGCCACCGCACTCCGCGCGATTTTACAGCCGCGCTTTCCGCGACGTTTCATGCGCGCCGGCGGATTTATGGAACTGTTTGTTCGGTCACGTTAATACGCTGGAAAACGCGCGCGCGCGTCGTTTTAATTGCGCGGCTTATTGTTACTGTGCCGGGGGGAAAATGGCCTTTCAGTAAGGAAATTTACGGATATGCTATGATCTGCTATTATGAAGGGACACAAAGGCAACTTGTCAACAGCCATTGCGGACGCCCGGTTCATTAAATGCGCGTTGCCGGGCCCATAGTTGCGGGCCGGACCCGGCCGCGGCCATGGAGCCGGGAACGGGCGCTGTTGGGCGCTGTTGGGCGAGGAACGCGCGAGGGAGAGGGTGCGCGCGGAGAGGGGCGAGTTGTCGGGCTGCTTTCCGCCTCCTCTTTCCTCTTTGTCTCTTTTCATCAGCCGCGTCTCGTATTACACTTTGTGCGTAAAAGTGTGCAGTAGAATTGAAACTGGTTTGTACATTTTACTGTAATGCAAAGTGAATGTGTGGCGTGTGATGCGATCTTTGTATTCAATATCGTGAATAAATGGAATGAATCAATTTGAATACTGTGAACATGAAAATCGTATTTTCTCTCCACTAGTTGCCTTCTGTGTGCAGTTTTCGCTGTGCGAATGTTGAAGGACGCGAAGGGAATGTGGGGTCTACCTTTCCAGTATTTTAAAGTCACCGTTTTCCCCTGTTTTTCTCTAGAATCTCTGTGAACATTCAGTGAGAATTTTGGAATACCACTTGCCGACCTCTTAGCAGCCTGCACTATGTTTAATAGTAATGTTTCATTAACACTACATACATTGTATTATTTGTAAATAGGTACGTAATATTTTATTTCTGGTTGAACCGGTGCAAAAGTTTCCTACATTGCAACTCATGTTGTCTGGTCATTGTCGGCTTTCTTCACTTTGGGTGGGCCATATATTAAATATAACTCCCCGGCATATACATTTTTTCCAGCTTTTTTCTTCGAGCATTTTATGCCAGCGTAAACCCACTTTTCTACAAGCTTAAAAAAATTCTCTTTCTCATGAGATTTGTTTGGAAATTTCTAGAAGACACTTTTCTGTAAAATGAAATACTCTTTTGAGGGATTTCAGGAAAATCATCCAATTTAAACATAATTTATGAAATAATATTAAGAGTTAGGATATTGAAATTATGCATTCAGAAACATTGTTATTTTAATTTAGAATGAGCCATGTTTCCCCTTTGTTTTTTCTGTATTAAGGAAGCTATTCAGTGTTAAACTGTGGTATTTTTATTGAACACTAATCTTTTTCGTGAATTTCCTCAATTTACTCACAATGTAAACGATAAGGACAAATGATTACTAATGAAGGAAAAATTGATATTAGTTCCATTGAATAGAACGGAAAACGTGCTGGTAAGTTCAAGTTAATGTTATCCTTTTATTTAATTTATTTGAAGATTTCGAACAAACAAGCTTAGTTTCTTTAGTTTAGAAATAACGGTAAAGGAAATATTGTTTCCCCAAATTACCAAAATATTTTAGTCGTATTGCGTGCATCTACGCTACATAGGGTTAAACAAACCGCTGTATCTCAATTTTTTTCTATTACTCGTAAGTTAAATTTCACGAAAACTTCTTTGAGACACATGGGACTCGGCAAACAAAATTTCACGTGGTCGCGTGGGACACTTGTTCTCAAACCCCACGTAACATGGAATGACTTAATAGAAATTATGGATTACTTTCTGTTCGTAGAATAGATAAGGATTCGTTAAGTTTTATTTTCTATCTCACGACATTTGGAGGAATTTTTGACGGAAAAATAATTATGTCATTGTAATTTTACTCTAAACGTTCACATATTTTGACTGTGAATTCGTAATGTTTTTGTAAATATATTGCTCTGCACGAACTGAATGTGTATTTTGTTTAAGACTTATTTAACCATATCATGCGTTCCATTTCCCAAACTTTATCTTCCAACCTGGCGTGTGCTGTATACGGTTTGACCCGCGTGCGTTCCGCGGCCCCTTTCTGCCGTCGCAAGCACGTGCGCCCTAGCGGGCTGACTGTGTACTTGAGCGGAAGTACTTTGTGCCAGTTTTCTTTGATCCCGCCCTCCATACCCGGAGGCGATCGTCCCTGCACTTTCCTAGCGAGTTTCGCTGAATTGGCCTAAATAAAGCGATATTGAACTGCGGAAGAGAGTTGCTAGGGAGCTAGTTGAGCGTGAAGGGCGTGGGGGCGACGGAGTGCGATCGAGGGCGAGACGTAGCGAGAAACAGCGACGGCGCGGGTCGCGAAACGCGTGGAATGTGTCGGAGAAGAGTGGGAAAGTTTTTAGTTTCCCTTCCTTTATAGGACGTGGAAAATGGTTGGGCTGAAGGGCGCCCATTTTAAACGCATGTTTTATCCAAACATCTGCCCGGAAATTTGGTGTAAGTTTGCTTGCCTAAAAACCTACGCCTGAAACTCGTTCTGCAATAACCCGATGATTGGGGTTGGAAATACATTTTCTCGTTCTTCCTTTCATTCGAAAGGTAAAAAGTACAAGTTATGCTTTGGAATTAAAACGAATATATTGTTTTCGTACGTTGAAAACAAGTAATGGTACATGGATTTATTTCAAGAATCATAAGTAAATGTGAAGGGTATTCTACTCACATCTCTTACAGATGACCGGGAGCGGTAGCTCAGTGCAACTGATGTCACTGCAACGCCTCTGTCCGGGAGATCCTAGGTTCGGCGGCGGCGGCAGGATTTTCGATACTAGCTTTTCAGCTAGGTCGAATGCAGTAGCTGTCTGCAGAAGAATTCTAGCGGCCGGCTGCTCTGATTGGTAATTTTCCGTGGTTTCTCTGATCAACACCAGGCGAATGACACACACACACACACACACTTACACTAACATGCACTAGGCTACCACATATTCCGGGAGACCGGTCGGGAGTTTCGAGCTTGTCCCGGCTGGGGTGGTGCCTCGCTGGTGGGAGAGTCCTGGTTAGAGGGAAACCCCCACTAGCCGACGGTAGGTCGGCGCCGAATCTCGCCATCCAGCGGGGGAAGATCACCGCCATCTCCCGAGGAAAAAATTGCACTACACTTACGGGACTAATGACCTAAGCTGTTGATACGCCCGGAACCACTAACAACCAACCAACCAACCATCTTACATATGTACTAAATAGGACTGTGCATTCAGCAAGGTTCGATATTTTTTGCGTAGTTTTCCCCCATTAAAAAACACATAAAATCTCAGAAAACAAAAATCGATTTACGTATTATAATGAATTTTTAGCTGATTAATATAAAAATTCTTTCAATTTTATGTATGAAATATTAATGAACACAAATTTTATAATAACAACAAACGCATACGATAAGCACATTTACGATAAACAACACAACTGAAAATAAAACACAAACCTTATTTGCTGGAAGGCCTATTGACAACCCAAGTTCAAAATAAACTTACAATAAAATGCAAATTTGCTTTCCAACTTTGCTACATGTGACGCATTTGTTATTGTCCCAAACAATAATAACGGCATATGTGAATTGAAGACCAGAAGGAAAATAAGTTTAACCCATACTCCAATCCAGAGAAGGGCATACGTAAATTGGGGACCGACTACGTCATACTCTTCAGGTATAAGTGGAAGGTGACACTGTTTTCGAAGAACATTTTTATAGCCATTATTTTTAAAACACAATTCCCTTCCCAATTTTCTTCTCTTAGAACTGACATATTTCTTTCGAAATATGGCGTGGTTAAAATTGGTTTCATTCAATTGAATCATTTGTTGATTCAACGAATTCTGCTTATCTTGCTATTTTTATGTTGTTCCTTTTTATCGCTAATATTCTATAACGCTGAACTTGAAGTTATGACACTCTTCTAGTGCTTTCCTTGCTTTTCATTTTGATATAGGAATGGTTCTGGAAGATTTTCAATAAGGCACAAGGAAAAGGACAGCAATGTGGCGGCGGCGGCTCCCTTAACGTGCTTACGTGCTCGACCTTACCTGGGTTGGTTTGGTCCCCAATTTACATATAGAATTAGAAAGTAACTTTCGCGAGAAAAGATGAAGGGATTATTTGGTCCCTAATTTACAAACGGTCAGTGATATTAACAAAAAATATTTGTCGCCGGTAATGATTGTGAATTTGAATTCTTAATACTGGCGGAGGGATTAATCCTTGGATTCACAATGTGAATCCTGAATACCATACACATACCATATTTCGTCACAATAGATGTTCAGATTCAAAATGTTCAAATGATAAAAATAAGTATTTGTAGATGCCTGATTTAAAAGAAACAATTCCCCAATAACCCCCCCCCCCCGAAAACAAAAATTCCTAAATAAAATCGAAACTAACCACTGAGATATTTTTTAAACCCTTTTTCAACTCTGGCTTTCACACATGTTACAATAAGAAGTAGTAATTATTATTAATTATTATATTTTTTGGAGGAAATTAGCCACCACCATTTTCACTGATCTCAATGCCGATATTCTCGAATTGTTAAATAGAAGTCTGGGCGATACGGGACATGAACGTAGAAATTCTTTCAATCACAACTTGGTAACGTTCCAGCTGTCATGTAGTGGATATAGCATGGTTCCCTTCACAGTTACGAGCGAAGGAAGTGTATTCGTAGCGTGCGAAGCGTGCTTTACTCGGGGCGCTGCAAAGGATGCGCTGGTATGCGCGTGTCGCGTGACACGTCCGGCGCAAATAAAGCAGCGGGCGCGGCTGCAAGAGAGGGCAGAGGGCGACAGTAAGGTGCAAGCTGCTGCGCGGCGGGGCGCCAGGACGCATGTCCGACGGTAATGACCGCGGCCACCAGCCACGGCGACGGCGCGGTGGCGGCGGCGACTGCTCCGCTAATTAACCGGCGTCTGGACCCGCCCCCCGCCTCCGCCGCGCCGCTCGCGACGCTGTAACGACCGATGCACAGATTAGGTACTACTATAGGCCGCGTCGAATCTCAGGTCCTCCCGCTCGCAGCCTCGCTTCATGGCCGCCGTTTACTTCGGTCTTCCTTTGATATAGAAGGAGTCAGGTTGGCCGTTGCCTCCGCAATGTACTAGAGAAACACCTTTCTTTGATATAGAAGTGCTGGAATTCCAGTTCACGAATTTATGAAAGCTTAGTTCATTTGGTTAGTTCTCAACAAAATGAGTAGTAATCTGATTGATTGATTGATTTTTCCGAGGATGTCAGCTCCTATGGTCACATTCCTGTTAGTGCAGTGAATGTGTTTATTCCAGGAGGTGGCGTGGTGAGGCCCCTTTGCTCCTTGGTGCATCCCTTTGTGAGGGTACTTCTCTGGCATTCGCCTGTTACTGATCGAAGAAACCTACTGATGAGAGCAGCCGGTCGCTAGAATTATCCTCCAGACAGCAGGTGAATTCGATCTAGTTATCTGTACAGTATAGAAAATCCGCCGCCATCGTGACTCGAATCCTAGGTCCTTCCGGTCTGTCACTGCTACGTCAACGGCAATGCTGGCACAGAGCTAAACCCAGTCGGTCAAATAGTGATCTGAAAATGCTCAGTTGGTCTTTGCACAGCCTTTTTATTATACAGGTATAATTGGTAAAATTGGTATTCTGGTAACACATTGCTTTCAGGATCTGAATAGAGTGCTGTTAGTGTGTTTCTCCTACTGCTCTGCTTGAATGGAAATACTGTATTGATCTTTTAATTAATAACAGCTCTCGCTTGGATAAATGATGTTGAAAAGTAGAATGTTTCAGAAAATCATTGTCAGTTGTCACAAATAAATTAAAGAGGGACTGTCGATGGCAGCCAGATGTAATTTATTAGTCATGTACTGTATAGTGTAATATTCTATACATTGTGTCATTCTTCTTGCAATTGCCGCACGTTACTGCCTTTGCTACGTGGGCTGTGCATGATCTTTCGAGGGGAAATGCGAATACCAGATTTTAGTCCTATACTTTTGGTATTATTCAGTCCAATACCTACACTCTGGATACATTTAATGAGATGGAATTTTATGTTGGGCGTCATAAGTATATGGCAGAAGCGTTCAGCTGCTATCTTCTTTTTTTTCGTTCCGCTTTTGTGACAGTTACGAAAGATTATGTCACTGGAAGAGCTGCTGTTATTGCGTGTCAGTAGGAAACCATCGTCGACGTCATTTCGTGTCTCTCAAAAATGGCAAGCACATTTGGTATAACATGTATTGCGACTAATCTTGATACGAAGTTGCCAGTCAATGGTTAAAAATTCGAAACGCGAAATCTCATCATGTAAATTGTGTTAGATTAAATAGTGTCTAAACAGTGAATTTCGCGCGTGGGCTTTGGGATCCGGCGAGCCCGGGGGAAGTCCGCGAATGCGATAGCAACCCAAGTTCTTGGCGGCGAAGGGGTGGGGGGAGTCAGGTGGAAAGACGTGCAAACGAGCCGGGGGCGGCGGGTAGTGCCTTGGCGCCCGCGGTCTCGCTTCCAGGTCATTAGCGCAGAAAATTAGATTCCCAACGGTGGCGGCGCCGGAGGCGGTGTGCCGAGCTGCGGCATCTGAGTTACGGGGCACGCTGGATAGCGTACCGGCATGCGCAGCCTCACCGCGGGTCGCGCCCGTGGGCTGTATGCCGCCGCGATGCGATTCCAGTCGGATTGGGTAGGGTCGGGTCGGGTCGGGTCGGGTCAGGTCGGGTCGGGTCGGGTGGGCGCCTGTGAGTCCCCAGGTTTTCATTTAACTAATTGAGACGCGGCCGGCTGCGATGCCGATCATAGCCGTTTTCCTCGTTTTTTATGGTTCTGCGCAAATGTTGCTCCCTTCAAACAGGAATTGTTTCGGTTCAAGCTGTAGAGACGCGGTTTTATATTGCGTGATTCTTGCTCCTGTGTTCTACGTCCTGTTTGAATCTTTCATGGATTTCGAATGCGAACTAGTAATTTTCCCTTAACATTTGTGCTAAAAAAAGGCGTGGTTAATATTTCTTGAATATAATTAGTGGAAAATCCGTCATTGTTAAAAATCTATTAGATTACTTCTCGAGCTAGTTTGCAAAGGGCAATTCATATGCATGAGTAGAGATCCCACACGTGTGCTGTTCTCCCAATGAAAAAATTAAAGAATCGAAAGCCTGAAATGCTCATGTACGAATAAATTAAATGGAAACTCCACGTGCGTAATTGATTTGAATTCAGAGATTTTTTATAGAAATTTAAATAGAAACATCGATGCTAGAACTGTGTTGCTAATACTTTGATTTATTGTATAAGTAATATGAGTAGCTCTCAATAATTATTTTCATGGAATGCTACCATTTTTTTGTATATCTACTGCCGCGATATTCAATATAAGAAGAGAACAATCATGTACTCTCCTGCGAAGTAAAACAAATACGTATTAAATTTCATCCCAATTTGTGCGGAATGTTTTGATTGAGTTTAGGCAGTGGGTGACGCATATCATAAATGTGGTTACAGCCAAATCTCTATCTTAACAGTAGTTAATTGTAGTGTCAGTAATGACTTTTTAAGAAGTGAAATTCTGTACGTGCGAGTTTGGAGGAACACTGTTTGGAAGCACTGTTTGGAGGAACTTGCTGGTAGTCCCGATTGGACGCTGATCATTCAGCTGGGCTGACACGAATAATCAGGTTAAATGCTTAGCACACGTCATTTTCAAGATGTATCGGTTTTAGTAATTTTTCGGATTTGAAATCTCTTTATTGAAAACTACCCTAAAAATATTTTTTTAAATAATACGATACAATTTTCAGTAAACAGCATATTCTAACAGGCAAGAAGAGTTATGTGATGTAAGGTAAATTCAGAATTTAATAGTACAAGAAAGGGCAATTCAACGGGATGTGCAGACATCTCACTTTTCACTTGACACCGAAGGCTGGGTCTGAATCGTAAATGTGCTTGGTGAACCGTGTAACAATAGATTCAATAGCTTCATCGCACGTTGCTTGCAGTACTCTTCTTCCTGCATTGTTTCCGTGTATCAAATGCCTCCTTGTAACTATGTCTGTTCGTTCCCTTCGGCGCCAGTTAATGTGACACCTCGCCAGTGGAGGGTGCTGATGCCCACACTGACGCTCATCCGTGATACAGAGCGCCCGTTGTCCTGCGGGATCCTTCGGCAGCAACGCCGCATGGCGAGGGGCGAAGCGGAAAGTGGGAACCAAATGGCCAAATGGCCGCTTGCATTTTCATGACGCGAACTATAGAGCCCTGAAGTAACATGCTGCTGAACAGAACTACCAAAATGATTTCCAAAACAACAATCATACACAACTTCCAAGAAAAGAATATCAAATACTTTCGTATAGCACTGCAAATAAATTAAATATTTTCGCAAAACAGTCTTCACGAATACTGCCATAACCTAGTACAGTACATACAGATTCCCATTGCAATACTTCTTTACCTAGCAACAATATTCAAAAAATGGCTTTTCCATAGTGCAATAGCAAATATTTATTGGCGGGCTGCCTTCCCTTCGAGCCTTGCTATCGCATGACGTCAGCAGTATGAACAATATCGTAGATATTTGCATTTTTCATTCAAAATGGAAACTATATCATGTTTTTGTACTTTTTTCGAGTTCCAGAGTGTCTAACAAACCCGTAGATACCTCTCAAAAGGACAGAGGTGGCATCGTTTTCTTTCAATTGCTGAGCGCCCTGGTTATTAGTAATATAGATTTTATGGGACGTGAAATGATTCATTTTACTGATATGTGAAGTTAATTGCTAAGTTCTTTGTTGCAAAACTTGACATAGATGGTATTTCATGTGTAGTTTTTTGGAGACCTCGATGTGAAACGGAATATTGAGATGCAACTGCAGTGTATGAATGTTTCCATTAGCAGGCATCTACGAGTAGAGCTTCATGCGCAAATGCATACTGCGGAGTCGCACGTCACCTGCGCAATTGAATGCACGCTCGTAACTTCACGCTCAAGTGGCGGCGCGGCGCGACCTATCCACGCCTCTACAGGTGGCACTACTTTCCGCTTTCAGCGGGCACCAAAGGCCATTCATTTTCCCTCCGGCCGATTTTAATCCCGCTCTCGGTCGACGGAGGCGAGGCACGGCGCGGAGTGCTGTGGTGGGGGTAGGGGCGGAGGCGGGGGCGGGGCGGGCCGCGGTGCAGAACGGCTACAAATCTCCGAGCGCCGAAGTCCGGTCCCCCCGCTTCCCTCAGCCAAGGGCGCGAGCGATCGCGCGCCGCCGGTTTGTTTGTGGGCGTTTGGATGGGGGGGGGAGAGGTGGTGGCAGGGATTGAGGGAAAGACGTACGTAGGCAGGAGATCGTTGACGAGGCGGTAGTGAAGTCGGGCAGCGGGTTGGGAAGAAAAGCCGTGTAGGGATACGACCACCCCCACCTCCACTAGCAGAAGAAATATTACTACAGTTTCGTGATTTTTCTAGCCGTGTGGACGGAATGGGTGATACGCAAATGTGTATACTTTTGTTAGATGTATATGTAATATGTATTTGGCGTTTTATGTTCAGATTAATCGAATTTTTGCCAGCTAGCGGTGTTCCCAGGCCTGCGCACAGTTTTTATTTATTATCCACGCCGGAGGGGGGGGGTAAGGGAGAAATGTGGCGAGATTGACGTTTTCCCATCACCGTACCTAACTTATTTAGCCTTTGCGGTTGAACATGTTTTTATTAAAAGATGAAACTTTTTAATATCCGTATATATGCTAGTTGCATTATTTTGTACCTAGAGTGTAATGATTATTTCATGTTCATTTATTTCATTGATTATAGCCCACTGGTGTTTTACTCGAAGAGTTGTTGCACGTCTCATACGTTTGTATCACTTCCTTTGTCTTTGATGAGCCTTGTTTTATTGGTAGCACTGACTTTACACACACGCAGAACTTAACATGCATTAAAGATATGTTTCTTATTCACAATAATCTACATTTAACAGAATGTAATTATAAAGTATTATGCGTATTGTTACTTATATTTAGTTAGAAAAACTTGTATAATTCCACTGTGTGCTCAGAATGCTATTTTGGAATGCGTATAATGGCAGCTTCGGTATGTATCTTACTACACTTGTTAGATGAAACTAATTTTAATAGATTAACAGATAATTAGAATGCTCATTAAATTTCTAATTTTCAAAGGATTTCCAAAGGGACTGGGGACCCTTCGCAGAGGGAACGCTTTTCAGCGTGAAGTTCAATTGTAGGAAGTTAATTTGTCTGTAGGTCGGACGTTGTTCAGCGGAGTTTTTTGAAAAACAGTTTGCAAAGATGTAGATATAGAAAAGCAGTTTGCTAGATATATCATTATCATTCTCATCATTATCATTATCATTACTATTACTATTACTAGCGTATTGGCAATTTCTGACCACGCTACACGTTCTCTTCCGAGGCCCTGTCATATTCTATCCTCGAGAGAGATTAACTTGTGTATTTATGGGATTCAGCTTTTCAGCTTTATCCCTTGGTAAGACAAGGTTGTTAAGCATTGAATTATGAATTACGTAGTGGTAGGATAATGATGAGGGGTGAAGGGACAATCACAAATACAACCGTGCCTAAGCAGGACTCGTACCTAAGTTTGTGTTCTCCTTGTAATATTTAGTAAGAGAACCCTATATTAATATCAATTTCGAGAGGCACAGAAATTGGAGTATTTTACAGTTCTACTTTTTTCACTGTAGAATGTTCGATTAATTGTCGGAAGCTTCTGTGAAATACATTTCAATTTTAACCATATTTATAATTTAAAATACTGTTTTATTTGTTTTAAATTAATTTAATTAAATTTGTTTAAAATTATTTGGTGACCATGAAATAACGCTTAGTAATAAAATGAAAGTACGCGTTAATCCAACTTTTTTCTCACTTAAATTATGATTGTCTATAATATATGTTGATAAAGTTTCCAAATCAGATTTTAAGGCAATCAGTTTTTGTTTTTTGAGACAGTAACATAAATGTTTTTTAAACAAATACAATTTGTTTTACAAAAAACATAGGCCTATCTGTCTCAAAAAACAGAAAACCGATTGTCTTAAAACCCGATTTGGAAACTTTCAATATAAAATGGAATTACATTGAATCCGGTAATATCAGCATTAAAAGCCGTGTAGTTTTGTAAGTCGTGTCCCAAGAGCCGCCATGTGCCGCCTTTGGAAGGGCAGTGGTGTGGCAGCAGGTGTGTGGGCGGTGCGTCGGCCACGGGACCCACACCGAGGGCCCTCGCGGCGCCGGCCCATCCACCTGCGCGTCGCGTCGCGGCGCGAGAGGCGCTACGCTCGTCCGCCCGCCGCCCGTCCTCGCTGTTTGCATTACTGTAAAATTACTGTTTGAAGAGGATTCGCGTGACCGGCCTCACCTGATTACCTGTCTGCAGACTGTCGGCGCGCCTCTCGCCGCGCCGCGCCGTCGCCTCCGCCCCGCCTCGGTCCCCGCCCTCCCACATCCCCCCTCCCTCCCACCCACCCACGCCGCCGCCGGTCCGCCCCCACTGACTACCACTTACCTCTCCTGTCGGCGCCCGCACGCCGCTTTGTGCGCCTGCTCGTCTCCCGGCCGAAAGCACGGCGGCGGGGGCTGGCTGGCCGTGCTCGCTTCGCGGCGCCTTCTCTCGCCTTGTTCGAAAAGTCGGCACTATTTCTCTTCGCGTGTCCTAGAATGGAGGTTGATGGATTTTGGAAGCAGTTTCGTGTCAACAAAGGAAAAAAAAGTTAAAATATTTATGTGTTGAATTTGTAGCTTGGGTGATTTTTCGTTGTTTAAAAATTGTCGAGGAAATTTGTTTTCTGAAGTGCTAGATTCTGATGTTTTGATTGTGAATTTTGTTAATTTCGTAGTTTAGAAGTGCAATTCCGTGCTTCAAAACTATTCTGACGACATCTAATTCATAGACTCAATTTCATAACTGTGCTTGTGCATTATACTGTAAATATGGCAAATATTAGTAGTAGAAAACAAACCTTAAAGATATTTCATCTGATTAATTTTGAGAAGAAAATGTGTGAATTTTCGAAGTGTCGAAGGGAAATGAGTTAATGAACAATAATGGAGCCGGAAAAAGAGGATTATAACATAATATTTTACTGCCGCTATTACCTTTATTGACTGTGTAAGAGCTCACAGAATAGAGGAGAAAGTAAAAAAACTTCGGAATCATAAATTCGTCGTGGATGAGAATTCGACATTCATAAATTTGATGTGTGGGAATATCCCTGTTGCTCGACATGTGCAAGCATAATTATTTGTAAAAAGTAAATAGCTCTGTCGTTTGTTCTTGTAATTCACTTAATGCCTGTAGAAAAAATCTTGTCGGGCTAAATGGAGCATTCAGTCAACCACTTCGAAGTTATCGATAAATATCGACGCGTGTCCGAGATCGAGTGTGAGTGCAGTATAATCCTAAATGCTTCGTCAAGGAAGAAGGGAGGTGCACGTCCCTTAATCGGCTTTCTAGGCCCCCTAAACTTTTTTGTTCTGCTGAGTGGCTATCCTTTTACGGTTTTCAGACACGTTACAAAACAATAACTCTCTGATGGAGTGTCAAGGATTATGTGTGTTGTGTGCTGAGAGTCGTCGTTCCTCGAAGCACAACGCATAAAACTTGGGCGATAAAGAGAGTAATAAAACCGTCCTCTCATAAATAATTAATAGCTAATTATGGTCTTATATTAGTGTGTAACTTCTCGAAAGGATGCTCCACAGGAAACTTTTCGTGGTAATTTTTACTAGTAGTGTTATTTTGTGTAATATGTGCTCACGCCATTCGTGTCATTTTGATACCTTTTGGTTAAACTTGCAGCTTTCCGAAAGAGATGTGGAAAGGCAACATGTAATGCAAGAATCGTCGAGCCATTGCATTGGAAGTTGTAATCATATTACATTCATAAATGATGTATGTTACACATTTTTGAAAGGCTTTTTTTGACATCGTGGAATTGACTGTCACTCTGTCACTAAGCCATTTCAAAAATAATTGAAGATAATTCGACAGGTTGCGGTCTGTCAGTTGTATGTATACAAAAATATATAATTGTTATACGTAAAGGGCATATATTTGTGATATTAGAAGAATATACAATAAGTCTTTCTCAAACTTGGTCCGTTTTCAAATGGGGTTTTGGAATTTTTATGTGACAGCTCTTCGAAAACTGAACACAAGGATGAACCGTTATTACTATTAAATATCAGCGTTCGCTACCATTACGATCTGCAGGTGCTCATTGCGGGTAACCTCAATGCTACCGACGACGCCGGCCGTGCGAGTAGCCCTGGCCCGTTGGGTGCGCGCGGCCTGCCGCGCGGGAGTAAAATTCCGTCGGCGACTAATTTCCGTTTTACTGCTCGAGATATATCTTCCTTCCCCCTTGTCTGGCGGTCGGAACGACCGACGTAAAAGAAAGGAACGCTTTACGTCCCCGGGAGAAAGCGGAGCTGAGCAGGAGAATCGTAACGCATATTTTACACCTGTTTTATATAAGCGGGATGTGAGTCGCGCGAGATGGCAAGACGTTTCGTAAAACGATCTCTTCTCTTCCATGCCTGCCATCGTGGACACCGCTGCCACTCCGACAGTCCCGTGGCCCCGCCGCCGCCGCCATCGACTCCGCTGCCGCTTTCGCGCAGCAAGAGCGTTTAAGGATTCATGGGTTCCACTGGCTGCGCGTTTGCTGGCGAAGCAGATCCTGTAGGAAGAAGCCGCTGCAGAAAAAAAATGGCAGTGGGTTTTCGAAGGGAGGGATGAATTAGAATAGCTTGGATTTGTTTGTAAGATGGATGATAGGTCTTTTGAGGTCGTCTTGTTGTTTTAATCTTGTGCTCTTGAAACGAACGTGATACCTATAAGTCGGGTATGTACTTAAGGATCAATTGGCGATCCTCATTCACTTGGTATCAGCAATAGAAATAACGGCGTTTAATGCAGTGTATTCGTCCTGAGTTTTGTATTGTAGGTAAATGTTCATTTAAGTGGGTGGGCCACTTAGGGCCTCTCTGTACACGAGCATTGCGTTGGCGCGCGTCATAGAATGACAGTGTATCTTATCCGAAACGGCACACGAGCGCTTTGGCAGTTCCGCATAAGGTACAGTGTTAATCTACGACGCGCGTTATTTATCGCGCTTCATCGCAACGCTCGTGTGACAGGGCCTTAACGTGTTTTGGTCCGGCGCACATCTCTGGTCCACCAGCGCGGCCGCTGCTTGTCGAGTCAACCCGTCGACAGGGGAGCGGAGACGTACGGGCACGATCGGCTCTATCCCAGTATAAGGCGAGGGGTAAGCGGGACACTGCGGGCAGTCTGCGCCCAATTTGTGCATTTGAATAGTTTGTTTCAGAAACCCGACAAGCGCTAAATTTCTCATTTCGAGAAAACTCGAAATATTTTTTAATATTAGAGCAGTTGATAAATGAATATTTTTCAGTTAAATATGCACTAAACGATGTGTCTATCTTCATGGATCAATATTCCGCTGCTAACGCGCTTTTTAGATTTTGGTGTTTGGTGGGTTTCTGAAATAAACGATTCATTTGAGGAGTCCTGTTGTAGATAGACGCATGTAGGAAGTTCTGTCATAGCGCCGGGAGGAGTCTATCCATCCCTTGCAGCTGAAGTGACTTTTCCACACTGGAATAGCTCGTCGTCGGGAACTCTATGAAATTTAGGGCAGGTCCCACTCGTGCTACTGTGTTGTTTTCCCAAAAATATGCTGAGTTGTGAGAACGGTTTATCAAACAGCCACTAGTGACATCATGTTCATTGAAGGGAATAAAGAGAAAAACAGAAGAAGGGCTGAACCACCAGATAAAAGAGGAAACTTAATTCTTGAAGGTCGCCTGGGAAGAGAATCCGACGGGGGAAGAGACATTTAAGAAGATCCAGATTAAATTGGAAAGATCAAAATAGAAAATCCTGGAAGGAGTGTGAGGAAGAGTAAAAATAGCAACGAATCACAAAAGTGGAGGAAAGTAATGAATGACGTCAAAAATCAACTAAAGTGTATTACATCACGTAGGTGATAAAGCTAGAAGTAAACTATAAACGTTTATTACAGTGGAAAGTAGCAACATTTCTACAAGTCAGCACAAAGATAATATACGCATTTCTCTCGTTTACTGACCTCCGTTATGTAAACAGAGACAAACTTCATTTTTTGTTCTGACATCTCCTCGACGATGATACATTTTTAGAAAGCTTTCCAGGAAATTTGAGATGGGTAGGGGACAGATGTTTTGGATTTCATTTGTACCCACTGCCTCTGAGGGTTTGAATATTGTTATAATTGAAGTGGAATTAAGTCGAAGTGATTTTATACCAAACAAATGAAAAGCCTGGAGGAATGAACCTCCGGATATGAAGCGGTTTCTTCATGTAGCACGATAACACCTCTTTTAAATAACTTATGTTGGTCATGTGGAGTAACGATACATCACTTACTGAACATCTACAAATAGCTTTTCATTGATTTCTGATTACTCACCTGACATGAGCTGAGCAGGAAATGCATTGGGAGTGAGCAGTAAGCGCAGCGAGCTTTGCGGTTGGGGATGCAGCCAAATGACAGTCTGTCCTGGCATCCGGCCTCTGCGCCGTTGTCCTTCGTCGACAGCGGCAGACAAATTACATCCGGGCGTGAAATTCCATCTATGTGGACGTGTGTATTGGAATTTCCCTTTCATTGTTACAGACTAGCGCCCAGACACTTTCTTAACACCTCGTATCTGGGCATTTTAAAATACACTTCTCTGTTGTAGAAAAAGAGGATGACACTTGGCCTAAGAAATTTATTTCCAACAATGTCAGGTCTTACTCGGATTGTATATATGTTCGTGAAATTGGTAACGTATTGGGAATTGTTGATTACGTGTGTAAGTGGAAGGTGAAATATTTGTGAATGTATTTGTTAATTAAACTATTTGGAAATTGCCAATTGTATTTGTGTCATTGGTAGCTATGAGAAAGATCCATGTTGAATAAAAGCATATATTTTGTGATTATTTCGTGATTTGTTGTGCCAAATCTTCAAAATAAATGTATAATTATTGAATACATCATTCCACTTTGCAAACTTCAATTCAATCTTCTAAAATAAAGACTTGAAGTGCGTAAAAGATCTGGGCAGTTAGAAATGCTATTGACAAAATGAAATTATTCTAAGAATTACATTGCGTGTAATGTTTTGAGTAGATCCCGGGAATTTAGCAAAATGCCTTTTTTATTGTTACCATTTTATAACTTTTAACAACAGGAATCACTTAATTCTACTTCTGGAGCTTTATTAGATTTTATTTTGCATTTTTTGCCTATTTTATCTTCTGGTACTAATTTTTGGTATTTTGCCTTATTTTTACCCTTTTCTTCCTTTTTCTTCATTATTTTCTGTGTTTTCTTCTGGTACCGATCTTGATCAAGCTGGAAACATACCTTCATGCCTGGACTACACGAAGGCATGTCGTGTCTGTCTTTCTATGGAAGCGGAGGCCAGATATTATTAAAAACCTTAATGAGAAAGGAAGATGATACTAGTCAAGATTTTTGATTTTTTTCCATTGATGCCAACTGGCTTTGATCGCTCACATGTTATCCCTTCCTACATTTGAGTGTGGCCTTCGATACCTTTTGAGGACAAAGCTCTCTATATATGATTTACCCTTCTCGCTTCTGGGGACTACACAAGTGCGAAGAACGAAAACTAGAATTCCGTTTTCACTTAAGTCCTTTCAAGATTCAAAAGTGAGTCCACGATAGCATATCTTATGGTGAGTGTCCCCTTGAGAGCTACGCTCTCACGAGTTTGTGTCGAGAGCGTTTCTTGCCAATGGACACAGTTCTGAGAGTAGGCAACAGAGAGTGGCATGATGCTCGCGGAGAGCAGTCGCCATCTCAACTACTCGCTAGTAAACACGCCTGTGCGCACTCGCGCCGACTTGCTCTCAGCATTCGAAACGTGCTGGAAGTGATTGCAAGCGCCCGCGACTGTTTAGTGATTGTTACTTCGACATGGGCGCTACCAAGCAGAAAATTGGAGAATAAATGTTTCAATGTACCATTGAAAAAGTAAACTAGTGGTACTACAGAATAGCACACACTCTCTGTAGTAATTATTTCTCTCTATTCTTGCAGGAAGTGTAAAGAAAAAATCTTTACATTTCCTATCTTTAGAAAATGTTGAAAATGTCCCAGGGGCTTCATGTAAAGTACCCCCAAAATGTAAAGAATGGTATTCAAAATTGCTGAGCTTTGAGAGGGGTCAGATCGACCGGAGAATATTCATTTTGGGAAAAATCTTACGAATAGTTTAGGCGAGAGGTTCTTCACAGACGGACGTTTAAAACGAAACACCATTTCGGTATCAAGGGACCGGAAAGCGTGAGTTACCTTAGAAATCTCAAAATCGATTTTCTGCAGCATCACATAATGTTCTCTATACTACGTTTATACTTACCTATACGAGAAAGTATACAGAAAATTCATAATTTACGGAACCAGGTAAGAAAGAAATGAAAGAAAAAAAAACATCTGAGTAAAACATTTATAAAGTAGCTATATACTTTTCTTCTTTTCCAAAGAAGTAACGAAAGCCACCACTGCTCTCCAGTGGACTGGCATCGGAGAGGTAATCTCGCGAGGAAGAGACTCCCGAGAGGCAGAAATTTCTGCGAATTGCTCGCAGGTGGACAGGATATTGCAAGCTTCTCTCGAGATTAGATCGCGCTAGTTACTCTCTAGTGGACACTCACATCGATAACGTCGCGAGTGTTAGTTCGTAGTCATCATGCCGGATGGTCATGTGCAATCAAGGTTATAAATCGTTTCCTTCCACGTAAATGCCAAATTTTAGAGTTAGAATAAAAGTGTGAATCATTTGATTTATTAATTTTTTACTGTCGTTCCTTTTGAATGGTGAATCTTTCGTTGATTATATGCCTTTTGCACTCCTCCTTTAGCCAGAACAAATGCCTTTTTGCTTGCCTATTTAAAAAAAGTATATATCTTTTTGCCTACTTATTGTAGGTAAAATAAATGGGTTCCGGGCCCTAATTACGAGCGTATAAAGCATCAGGAGGGTATACGGAGCGCTGAAGAATTTGATATGACGTTAAGATGAATAGTATAGTGTTGTATATTCCGTATTATGCTTGAAATAACTGAAGAATAGTACATTAACAAACTTTTATCCACATCTGCCAAAAGACTTAATTTAAAATATGAAAGGAAACTACAAATGAATGATGTAATATTTAGTATAGAGACGACTTTAGCAGCGATTTTTAATGTTCTGGTTTTGTGCTTCGTGCCGCAATGTAGATATAGTTAGTATAGTATTTTTGGGTTTATGTTGATGGAGGTGAAGACGTGCTGTGGTTTCAGTGCATGTATTGATGCACAGAAATACGATAAAGCAGCTACCAGTAAATATTTGAGGATCATGTCTTCGTTGTCCTTGAGAATATGTCCTCGAAATTGAAAGAAAAAAGACGAATGAAGTTCTCCGAATTCAGTGAAACCTGTCCGAAGGAGCCACTATTTGTTTCGATATATCTTGGCCGTTAATACAAGTGGCCTTGAATGGAGGTTATGAAAATGTGGAAAGGGGATATCAAGCCTAATATTGCTATTTACAATGACGTTAAATTTGCGTACGTACATACTTTTTAGATAGAATTACACGGCAAAATATCGAAAAGATTTTGGCAAAAGTACTTGTTTTTCATCGTATAACATAATTCACAGAAACATAATTCAATTCTCAGTGTTTGCACCATTTTCAAGCGACTGTTTCTTCGTACTTGTAGATTTGACTCTGAATTAAACTTGAGGTTGTAATACAAATCCCGAGAAAACCACAGAGCATGTATATTGTCTATCCGTATGTAAACTAAGAACAGATGGTTTCTTGATTGTTGGTCCAATTACAATGGGCATTACAGAAATAAATCCTCCCGCAAAATAAACAACTCTCAAGTATCACTGTTGCAGTAAACTGGCAATGCGTAGCAAGGCAAAAAGATAATAAGTAATGATAAGTTCATAAATAAGCATTGCCACTGACTGCAGAGATTTGACTGAGGAGGTCCGAAGAGTCTCCACGGTGGTGGAGTTTCGAAACTAAATGTAAAGCTATGTTGCATTCAACCGCTGTTTGGAGGAGAATTCTAGCGGCCCCAGATTTCTCTTCACTCAAAAGAAATTTTAAAAAATGTATTCATCTATAATCCAAATTTAACACTATATTATTTTTTTTCTAATACATAGAGAAATGAATTCTGTATATGAACTGAAGAAGGAGGAAGTTTTCTCTTTGAAATTAGGGGATTCCATGGATCAACTGCCCCAGGTCCTTGGTTTTCTCTGGGCGTTCCTGCTAATGGCCATAGCAGTTGACGTGCCCGGAAACATTAATCAATCAATCCTCCGCTTCTTATAATATTACGAGTAAAAAGCGCAAAGCCTTCTGCAACTTCTGACAGGTATCTCCAGGTTAACACACGAAACATGAACTGTCGCTCGCCGGGGTGGCTCTCTGCCTACTAAGGCCATGAGATCGCTTAAGAGGAATTTTTTAAAATTTGACGAAAAAAAAATCGGTTCCAATATATATATATATATATATATATATATATATATATATATATATATATATGCTGCAGAATTGCAACCAAAAAGGGGGATGTCCACTTGATCGAGGTAGCGGTTTTTAGCACTTTACAGTGTATTTGGGAACCACTGAATCAGCGATCAGCGTCAGCCAGCTCGTCCATCTGCTGCGGGTTGCGTCTGCTCGGGGCGGCGCGGCGCGGCGCGGCGCGGTGCGGCGTTGGGTGCAGCGGGGCTTCCAAGTATCGCGACAGTGGCCGTGACACACTAAGCGACGGCGGCGTCCGGCGTCCCCCGTCCCCCGCGCGTCCGCCTGTCTGCCTGCCCGCGCGTCTGGCTGGTCGCGGCCGGCGCTTTGCTGGCGCTGCGAGGTGCACGTGGCCCTCCGGCGCGAGCGCTCACATGTCCCGGGTCGAACACGCCAACCGCGGAACACGCTTTTGCACCTTCGATCCGGACAACACACGAGACACGTCAAGGACTGAAGAACTAATATATTGAAGTATTTTTGAGGTTACTTCGATTTCTTTGTACAATAAAAAAAGTTAATGTGCGTGATTTCTAATTACGTCAACAATAGATTCGAACATATAATTGATAATTTGAACATGGTAATAATTACAGTACATTACTTTTGAATTTTTCTCTCTCCAAAATGTATTACTGTGTACATTGTGTGTGTGTATGCAGGTTGCTTTAATGTCGTTTGTACGGCGGAAAGAACGTACAGAAATACAAGCTGCGTTTTTAATAACTATTCAACCACTTCCCTTATTGTTTACTTTTATATAGTCAATATTGCATTTTGAAGCTTGAGTCAGGCAAATTACTATTTAAAAATTACACTGTTTAATGTGAATTCGAACAAATGATTATATTTGAATGCCTTTTGTTTCTAAAATCAGGAATGGTTCTTAGTCATTATTTGTGTGCCTAATCGAAGAATAATCGACCATTTTCGATTTTGCCAAAGCTTTTGTCTTTACATCACAAAAATAAGGTAAGATTGATTTGTTCAAGAAAATATATTGATATTCCCTTTTAATGACGTCTATTTGGTTTATTCGGGAAAATTGCCGATTTAATAGAAATTTATAAAATTCTGTATTAAAATCGGTTGCCTAATAAGGGTTCTTTTTGTGACACTAGGTTCCATTACATTCGAAAATGTCTCTACAAACAAGTTTCTTAACGATTTAAAGTCTATTTTGCAATCAAATGTCAAACATTCACTAAATTTTCAGAAACAATTTCTAAAATACTCCCATCTCAGAATATTTTTCATTTTGGACCAAAATTCTCGTTGTGAGAAATATGTGTTCAACATCAATATTGTTAGTTTCTTTAAAATATTATAAACGGCACTGCCCTTTAAAATCACATTACCATGTTTGCATTTTCCCGAAGTCTGTTACAGATTTGAATGACTGCAAACCCTGTGGATCGCTTCACTTTCGTACTTACATTACCGATATTACCTTTTGTATCTCTATCGACGAGTGTAATATTGCATTTGAAGTTCGGAGGGTTGCAGATTATATGGAGAATCTAGTTGACACCAAGTCAATGAACTAAATTCGGAAATGTCTTGTTTACTATGGTCAGCCATTTAAAAGATACAATATAGGCTCTCATTTTCAATATACTATTTAAAATGTATTATTATTATTATTATTATTATTATTATTATTATTATTATTATTATTATTATTATTCAAGGCTTCCCAAACCTTTTTATGCAGGTGGCTAATTGTCTTTTTTATGTTCCTACCCAAGGACATCCCAGAGGTACCTACACAAAATGCGAACGGTTCCCACTAATGCAGATTTTTGCAGTTAGCTAGACTCGCATTAAGGCTTAGAGTATAAATGTGTATTCTCAGATGAGTGGATATAACTGCTAGAGCCCCAAATGCGTCTGGGAAACGGTGACCCTTTGATTCCAAAGACTGTCCAGCTCTATCTGGATATCACTACATTTTGTTATTTTATTTCATACTAGATTCCATTTTTTTCTGCTTTGAAAATAGTATGAAAAACTATTTTACCTCACTTTCCTCACTGAAATAACAATGATTACAAATAAATAAATGAATATGGAAATAAAATGTAGCCCACATATAGGTACCGAGAACCTTTATTAATGAACTAGCGTCCCGGCGTACCCGGCGTTGCTCCGGTTTATAGTAAATTATTAGACAGGGAGAGGAATTTCATTTTTTCATACTCTGCGGTAGGGCCTACTATCTCTTCTGTTGTATCCCTTCTACGCCCTGCGCTTCCCTGCCATGCTCTCCAAGGCCACGCTTCCTTAGCCCTGTCTTCTCTTCATCCCCATTTGGAAATTTCCGGTCTACCTCGCTCATTTTTTCACAAAAAATTATATTTTTCTTATTTGGGCTTCCATCTCCTAAATTTTCTTCGCTTTATAACTAAAAACAATAAACAATTCTTAACTACAGAATGAAATACTTGTAGACTCACGTACATTTTGTGTTGTTTTTTTTTTGTGGAGTTTCATATACTACTTCCAATACTGTCAATAAATTGTCACATTGTAAAACTTACTCTATTTTATATTTTGTCTTCTCTCGTATTCTTAAACAAATATTTGAAATTGATCTGTCAAATCGTGACCTTGAAGGGACTGACTGTTTTAAGCGAAGTTGAACATGCCAGAGTTCTCGCACGGAGACGCTAGAAGATAGATATGGAATATGAATGTATATGTCAAAACGTAATTGCGAATCATAATCATAAAAGTAAATGAAAGTATTAATATTGAACGTATTTGCCAGTATTTATAATTATTTTGAAGACGAAAAATATATATAAGTTTAAACTACGTGTAGAATAAAAATTATTTTTTACGTAAATCAATTAATCATAACATTGAAGCATGAGAACAATACTGATTCATCAACATGTACATTATGGCTATACACTAAATTGACAATGTTCTTTATAAAACCATATTAGCTTCATTATTTGATCTGAAGTGCTATATATTAATGATCTTGAAATGTGAATAACAGAAACCAATTCATGCGTTGGGAGCAATTGCAATGCAAAATAATAGCACAGATTAGTCTATGTTAGTGATCATTGCTTAATTACATACTACTGCACTAATCTTCTGCACATAATGAAGAAAAAATCAACTGGATGAAACCAAAACATACAAACATTTCACATTTTACCAATTTGAACATGAGAACTGTGTAAATAGTCAAATTGTAAGTGCTCTTGAAAAGCAACCCTAATACGTAGAAAATTATTTACATTTGCATCCCTCCTTGCAGTATTATTTTCAATAATGCGAGTGAGTACTTCAGCAAGTCGCACTTCTTTTAATAGCCGATTCAAAACGTTTATAGACTGCCCATCTATTCGCACTTGTATAGTCTGACAACTTGACACACGCATTGTTTCAAGAAATTCAATGTTTACAAATTTCTGTAAAAGAAGAGGTTGTTTAGAATGTATACGATTACCGCGTTGGAAGACAACGCACTTCTGTCTTTATATATTAGTATAGATATTGACAAACTTGTACTCTCTGAATTTCCTTCAGTTATTGGAACATTTTGAATGAAATTGGAGTATTTACCTGTGCATATTGACCCGAAAACGCTTCTACGAAACTTTCATCTCCTTGTATCTGTAACCTTTACCCGAGTTAGCTAATAATCCAGTTGATGTTCAACGAAAACAAAGCCCTATGTACATTGCAGGATTTGGTAAATCCAGAAACAGCAATTTTCTTTGGTATTCCCTTAATAGTGTTGATTCAAAGTTTTTGTATAGTACATTTATTCTTTCTATACCCAATGAATAGGTTTCTGTGAGTTATATTTTTGAGTATCAATCTCACGTGCTTCGTGAAAAATTGTAAAAATATTTATCTCATTTATCTCACTAATAACAGTAAACACCCTTTTCTGATTATTTTTCGTGTGACAAAAAGGAATAATTAATTTAGAACCAGTCCATCATTCACAGGTATGGAATATAACTCCTCTCCGCGATAACCGCCAGCAATTTCCATGATGGCCTCAACATACACATCACGTGTAGGGGAGACCGGGGCCCCATGGGCCATGGGGTACGATGAGTCACTGAAGTTTACTGATATTGAGGGTGGTTCGGTTAGCTAAACTGAACGTGATTAATGTTACAGTGTGACCATACTTACTATCCAGGTGGCAATGATCTGACTTTATTGTCTAAGGAAACGTGAAGTGTTTACTGATATTTCCCATTC
Organism: Teleogryllus occipitalis; assembly: GCA_011170035.1. Classification (NCBI taxonomy): domain Eukaryota; kingdom Metazoa; phylum Arthropoda; class Insecta; order Orthoptera; family Gryllidae; genus Teleogryllus; species Teleogryllus occipitalis. Next base: position 156,142 of record BLKR01000406.1, on the reverse strand, counting down.
GAAGTAAATTACTGGCAACGTGTGTTTGTTTTAATATTATTTTTCATCTCTGTACTGTTCTTGAAGTGTAAGATTGCAGTACCCTGAAGATTTTTTCATCTTCCTGCATTGTAAGTTACAGTAACAAATTTTATAGGTCATATCTGACCACTTTGAAATAGATTAACTACCGGGACAAAATGGGTCACGTGATGATGGGGCACCATACTGCTATGCTGCAATGCTTTTTCACGTGTTTACCAGATATGGCTTGAGCATACAAGAGAAAAACTACCGAAGGGATATACAAGGAAACATGAAGAGAGCAATTAATTTGGTTGCAGAAGGTAGAAACAAGAAGTGCAGCTAATGAATGTGATTTCAAGAGGAAAACATTAAGATGTAATTATAAAAAACACTTTCTGGCGCAGAAGTTGACCTCAAATCAAAATACAGCCGTAAGCTAATTTTTACTTATGTCCAAGGGGAAGGGATTGCTGGCTGCAAAATGTTTTACAGTTTGTCATAAAAAATGCTGCAAACTTTCGTGTCAAACTCCCACTGCAAATAATGTTAAATGTTCCGATTCATGGTTAGAAGACGAAATTGCTGAAGAAGACCGGTTAGGAGAATTTTTCAAAAGAGAAAGATTTGTCCCTAAGGCCTCCAGAAGGGTGTAGTTTTGCCCGTGACACGGCATTCAATCGACATGTGCAGGCTTTTTTACAATGACCGCATTTTACGGACTATATAACGCACTTTTTTCTTCGAAAAATTGCCTCCAATATGCAGGTGTGTTTTATACTCAAAACTAATATAAAAATGTCCAGTCATTGATTTAAAATTCCCGCCAGTCTTAAAAATGGCTGTGTATTCGATTTCGTGGAAAATCTCTCTTTGCCAACATTGGATTAAACTGGCAGCAGCAGTTCACCGATGCGACGAATAATGAGTTATGGGGATTCACAAGCTTGTTAACACTATCTCCCTCACACCCCGCCATGACAAACCCATAACACTTGTCTGGCCTATGATGCGTCATTGCAGTCTACGGTGTCAGTGAACAAGAATTGAAAGTGATTTGTGTTATCAGTATAATATTTTTGTTAGAAACTAGTTTCGATGACGATTTTTAAGGTCAGTTCGGTTTTATAAACTAAGAATTTATTTTAGTCTGGCTTTGCAATCTAATAATAAAAATGGTAAACATGTTATTTTTTAAAACTGCTTAAAAATGAAGGTGTGTTTTATAGTCCGTAAAATGCGGTATCAATCGTTAAAGCAAGAACCTAGATTAGGTGACCCTTCGTGGGTCTTCAATTTATATGAAACCAAACCAACAGTTCAGAAAACGAAAAGGTAATTGCTGAGAAAGGTAGCAAAACTGTGTCAAATGGAAAGTGCTGAGAAGGGAACTCTTGAAACACAGGCTCTGTTGTCAGCGCTGATGGCCGTTATTTACTATCTTAATTTTTCCTCGAATGCATTTCCGTGAGCGTATGTTCTTTGTGCTCCTCAAATTCTTTATTTTTTAAAATGTTAGGGGTTCCTCAGTGATGAAAAGGGGGTAATTATTCTGGAATTGTAATGACTCATTGTATCCCTGACACTGACACGGTGCCTCAAGCTTGCACGATGGGTCATTCCCTGAAAATGTTTTTTTTTTAACGTTTTCTCTCCGCCATTCATTATTTTGTGACTATAACCACACCATGTTAAAATATAGATGTCTTTAGTTGTACAAATAAAAGTAATCAATCATTTTCAAAGTAAGCGATTCCTGAATGATCCAATTTTTGTGGCTCATGGAACCCCAGTGTCCCCTGCATCAAAAGATATTCGTCAGAAGCTACCTTAAAAAAAGTCTTTACATCACGTGTTAGAATTTTTATTGAGTGAGCTAGTGGCCAATAAATTGTTTCTTTAAAAGGCTACCGGTTTCGAAATTATTGAATCTATCTGTGTTATCGTTCACCGATAACATAGATTTAAGCACAGAGTACTTTGACCACAGTGAAGAAGATGCTATTTTTTGGACTGAAAAAATCTACGAGCAGATGAAGAAAATTGTAAACTTAAATTGCAAAATCAACGATAGAAACACCGCGTCTAACTGTATCCTAACTGTATTTCATCTTCGACTTTTTCAACTCTACTTTCGCGTTTCCTTATTGACAAAATATACTGTAGTATTCCTTGTTATATCTATCTGATGTATTGGAAATCAACTGACGTACAGACACGCGTGATGTTTTCCACATCTCTTTCTTCAACTCTTGCTTATTTCTGATTTCCGTGGAAGCTCAGTTAATGAATGGTTGGATTGGTGGAATTATTGTTTTCAACTAAATAATGATATCCAAGACCTACTACTTCGCCTTGATAACAGAGGTTTTATATATTCTCCCTAAAAATGCAGCGACACTGCTAATGAAATCCTTATTCCAAAACACACAAAATGGAATCTAGTACGAAATAAATGTGATATGGCACACGGTCGGGAGTGTTAGATTACTCGTTCTGAAATTCCAACCTCGGCTCCTAACCTCTCCTTCCCTGGAAACCTCACCTTCGTAACGTAACACTTCCCGCTCTGGTATCGTAAATTACTATTTTCGATCACCTTTCACTCCACTCTAATCTGCTGGGATGGACACGTCTACTATTCATACATGCTTCCTCCAACGATGTTGATATCTGGCATCTGGATGGTCTGTCTGAATCTTGAAATCCCAAAGTATGTTTTGTTGAGGTTTTCTAGTGTCTCGAACGGCTTGTGCTTCCACCAATGATCGGTTGCTTGCAAGACATACTTTCTGCACATTTCTAAATTAATCTAGACAATTCTTAAACTCGAGGACGATATGAAAATTATTCGGCATTAAGTCGGGGCTCTACCCCGATGTATCATCTACCCCATAATTTGTTCGGTTACAACAGCACCGTGAAGGCGGGGGTTGTAGTATATGAGAACGTGACCAAAAGTCACGTTTTTTTTGTTAACACACACCCTGTTCCTGGCTCATTCTTTGGTGAATTTCTGATGCATTATTCCTTTCTTCTTAAGAAAGTGAATAACACTATGCAGCTTGCACTGGTCGGGAACGACAACCATACCTGCCATTTTCGCGATCCAACAGCTCAGCTTAAATTGACGGTTTGGAATCAGTGGTATCATAGAGATGAGCAGTCGACCACTGTACTTCCTCATTCCCGTCTACTTGTTTAGCGGTTTCGGAGTTTAAAGAAATGGATTACGTAATTCAATCAGAGATTAAAGAAATGGCTTACGTAATTCGTTTTGTGAGCGCCTCCCGCCGATGTTGTGCCGACTGATTTGGAACAGACTATTTTCGCTTTACTCTTTAGCTAAAAAGCTTTCGAGTTTTCTCACCGTGTCCGTTATTATTATTATTATTATTATTATTATTATTATTATTATTATTATTATTATTATTATTATTTTTTTTTCAATGTTTCGATGATCTCAGCATCTTTTAATCTTCGGGATGGTATCGCTGGAGAAGCGAGGCTCTCTTCTCGTCTTTCTTCAGAATGCATTATTTTAGATTATTAAGGCAGTCATTCATGTTTCTTGCTAGAATAGCGTGATTACATTTATAAACATGACAGATCTTATTTTCACGGTTTCTTGTGAACTAAATGAGCGTAACTGTCCAACGGATATTTTTATGTTTGAAAGCTTAATTTGTACTTCGCAAGTTCATAGTAAACATGTATTTTAAACATATTACAGTTCCTAGCTCGTCCACCTCCAGGCGTAGAGGGATACATGAAAAAATGTGGATTAAAAATACTTGTTTAAAGTTTTATTTAATTTCAAATTTAGATTTAGCTATCTTGAATTTGACGAATCAAGTCAACGATTTATGTAAATGTCGGGAAGGGGGTATAGTAATTCACATCGTTCACCAATGTTCTCGCAGTTGATTTAAAACCATGAAAATGCATGTTTTCCCAGAATATCCTAGAGGGACCCGGTTAAGAACTCCCGGAACTCTTTTCGATAGTTCCTGTGGACAGGAATCAAAACTACTGTATGTGACAAGTTGTAAGACACTTCATTTGCCTCAAAAACGCAAAAATACCGTTTTTGGAGAAATGTTTAAGAATCTTCTAAATGCATCCGCAAATAAATTATAATTTCCCCACGAGGAGACCGAGACGATTCACATAACACATTTGTCTCGATTGGTGGACTTGTTAGATGCAGGTTACTCGAAATAAGGATTTTAGAAAATTGCAAAACTCGAAGTTAGTACGAGAAGGAGCCAAATGTTTCAAATCTTTTGGACATCTCTTATATCTACGATATTGAAAATAGATTTTTTTTTCAAATAAAATTTGATTTCCAGAAATAGTTTTTCAGTGAATGACATGAGTATTTTTTGAAAATATTAGTAATTTAGATGTAATTTTGAGCAAAATATGAGGTTCTTTAAAACATTTTTTCTCAATTACGGCTCCAATTTTTTTCCTTTAAAAGTTTTGAAAGGATAGAGCCAAATGAACTAAATAACATCACAAACAATATTATTGTGTAACCTTTTGATTTTTAAAAAATTACACATTTTTTAAAAATATCCCACATCATTAAACTTTCATATGTTTTTGCCTTCTCACCATACTACGTACTTAACTTAGAAAAAAGAGAAGTATTGTAATGCTGCTAGAGTAAAAGGTGATTTTTCGACAGAAATACTCGTATTGTGTGGCTCTCATATCGAAAAACTGATCTTGTTTCTGATGTGGTAAATTGCGTTCTCTAACATTTTGTAGTCAGAATCCAGATTTGTGGGTCTTTGCTACCGAACAATTGGTTAACAGGAAAATGGCTCTGTCCGTTTGTGGTCAAAGATAACACCTAAACCATTTCTACAAAATTGATAGTGCACAACCTACATTTTCATTTTTTGGGGTACTTTACAAGACACCTTGACAAGATTTAAGAATTTTCTGAAAAAATGGTGCAGATCTCCTTTTAGTTGAAACGTGATTTTTTCCCCTTTTTTTCGAATATTTGTCGAAAATTTAAAGAGTTACAGTTTACAATTTAGAGAGGTACAGTATGTTCTGTTGGAGCGCGACTAATTTATAATGTATTGCATTTACGAGTACATATGCTGCATTCTGTTTTTTACGGAGTGTCTCAAAAATTCGAAAGTTTTGTGTGAAAATTAGATGAAAATTGCGCATTTTTATAAAAGTTCAAACGTCTTTTTTTCGAAAACGTACCGAAATTTTTGAATACAAATGTTATATAGAAACATACTGCAGTAAATGTGCCTGTAATATGAAAATTAACTATTCCGAGTACCTCCTGCATTCCTTACAGAAATTCTTCCATAATTTCTTGGCCTTGACCAGGCCACTGTGTGTGGGAAATGTGTGCGATTTGTGTGGTGAGGAATTGGAATCCCTACATCCAGAACAATGGGACAAGAACCGAGATGTGGCTATGGGATACCAGGTCCAAAATTGTAGTAGTACAGGGCTGAGCGATGCCTATCTAATGTTCGGGGATTGCTCATAACTGAGAATATCCTCAGAGGAGGGAGGGGTTTCTCACGTGAAGTGTTAGTGTTGAATTGGGTGTGAACTGTTGCGATGTTGGACAACACATTCCTTTAATCATATTGTTTTTGTTATTGTTATTACTATTACTATTATTATTCCTCTAGAATGACTCATGGGCAGCGTTTTGGCTCAAAGGTAGAGTTTGCTAGTTACGATGAAGGGAAATACTTCATGTACGCCACTTGTCTCGTACTCCTAAGCATGGGAATTGAACTAAGGTCAGGCATGGGGACACCGTTAGCTAACCGGCAAAGTCGGACAGTCGACCCAAAATGCTAAAAACATTATTAATATTATTTCTAGCTATGTCATGTAGTTTTCTTGTTTGAGTGTTTAAAACCCGAAAAGAAATATGTTGTCGTATGTTTTACGTAAGTCAGATATTTTTCTTTCTTTCTATACGTTCAAAACTCGTAAATTCTCCCTTTGATCAATTGTGTATTCACGTTCCTTATTTAAGAAGCACATCCCTTTGGCTCTTCAACAAGTCTTCCGATGTAGCATACAATTCACTTTCCTACGTGCAATTCTCTTTCAAACTTCACGCATGACTGCGTTTACCAATAACGTCCATGTACAAAGGAGCTGCTGCCGTCACAAAATTTAAAATCGTGTCACGACCACAAGTGCCCGACCACGAGCGCTGTAAAAGGAGCGTCTAAAGATAATGGAACTCCCATCTTCGAAATCATAAAAGAGACGTGTAAAGCTGTAAGGTGGCGACATGCACCTAGCGTCAACATTATCCTCTACCTCCACAACACAGAGAGGAGAAGTTCCCAAGAGCCTCTCAGCTTCAATCACTGGAGAAAGTCCCAACCGTTGCTCACTGTAATCGCCTCCTCTGCATACGCCTTCAGGCAGAGAGATTCGCCAGCCAACTTACAGCGCCCGGAGCTTATATGCTTCCCGTAAAAGCGCTCTCAACGACACACGTCGAGTGGGTAATGGTGTAAGGAGGGAATCTTTCGGTCGGACTACACACGACACCAACGCAAGGAATGGCGACCATAAACCCAGTTCTCGTCATCTCGCTTTTTCCATCCATCTGTCGTCGGTTTTTACTCGGGCACATTACCCCGCGTGCACGAACCAATGCCACACTTTATGGCAGGTTATATAAGAGAAATAATAAGCACGTAACTCGCCCGGTAAAGACACACTTGCTGAAGAAACACTGTCTCCCTTTCCAACAAAACATTTATAGCAGGCGGAGGCAGGACGGAAGAGGCCAAGGGAGAGGAATCATTTTACAATCACAGACGTCCCTGCCGTCGGCGCTGTAGAGTTCCCTCTTGGAATTGGGACTTTGACAAACTGGGTGGTAATTGGTTGAAATGAAAACAATAGATAAGGAAGAAATATAGTAAACTCTCCTTAACACGAATTCCAAGGGTCCGTAATTGTCGGTGTACGTGTTATAAATATTTATGTTATCTGATTATATACACGATTTTTTGTAATTCGATCATCAATAATTTTGGTCGCTTAGAATTCTTTGTAAGGAGAGAGTATACGGTTATTTTCATTTCAACTAATTACCGCCCAGTTTGTCCAAATCCCTATTTCACGGAGGGAACCAAAGCAAAATGTTTTGTGTTAAGCAAGTTTATTCTAACTACTGTATATGTTTGCGTTAATGCATATGTCAAACATTCAGTTAACGACATACGTATGGGGAGGCCGTGATCTTAAATATTATATGCATTTTATTATCTTCTGCTTATTGTAATGGTGAAGGTGAATGGCTACCCAAAACAAACCTGGCGTAACATTTTCCAGCAAATAACCTACAGGTTGTGCATCATTTAACCTGCAAAATTAAACGATTTATTAGAAAGAAAGAATGAATAGGCAAAGTAACAATGGGTCAAAATAATTTATAATTCTGAGTGTTTCCTTTTTAATGCCTTAAAGGTTTTTTCGTCTTTATTGAAATAGTTTAAGTTAGTAATACGTTTTCCAAACAAAGCTAATGGTGCTAGAAAATGGCAATCCCCTTTTTTTTGCAAATTGCCTATACTTTAAGCAAAAATTACCCCAGACGTACGTTTTGAAAAAAAGTACGTAATGTTATTTAAAGATATACATTTTTAGAATAGATTTCGTTAAGGAAAGAAACTCTCATCAATATTATGATTTCCTTACGTTCTTTTTTTCCAGTTTATAAAAATTCAAAGTTCACAGGAAATCTGAACTGCACCACTTCAAAGTTATTCGAGGAGGGAAAATTAAAGAAAAAATGTGTGCAGTGTTTGAGAAAATAATTGTTTACAAATTGGAAAAACTACTGATATTCGAAACTCTGCACATAACGTTAATTAAATATATGTCTTTGAAAATCGGGTCTTTTATTAAGGAGAGAAATCTCTATTTTCAATATTGTAGTTGTAGGACGCCACTGAAAAAAATGCACTTTTGTAATTATTGAACGTTCAAAAAAGTTAAGGAAAATGAATTCTGCTCGATTTTTAGACGTCTTTTGCAGTAACTGAGGTAACAGTTTAATCGAAATGTTTGGAGCTATTTTGGAAAATATTTTGAAAATGTTAAGGCTACCCCCAAATCACCCCCAAAAATCAAATTATCGAATTCAAACTCACGGGGCGTCGAGTTCAGTGTTCGACAGGCGAATTTCAGTGTTGGAGAAAATCGTCTAATAGTTTAGGCGCTGGATTGACCATAAACAGACAGGCGCTTTGCCATCCACCAATATTTCGGCATGCATTCGGTACGCGTACTATGAGAATGAGCGCAATCAAATATTTTCATTTTTCCGTTATAATCGAAAATGTTTCATTATTTGTGGATTTTCCCAAAAACAAGATCATGGATACCTAAATAAAACCACAGACACTTCTCACATGACCGGAAGCTGCATAGTTTTCGTTCAATTTCTGCACTCATTGACAATGAGTACTATAGATTACCTGTTTTAGATCTAATTACCAATACCTGATATAATTGCACATTTGATATATTTCATAAATTATACAATAAAAATAACTTCAATAATATTGTTTTAAGCAATAGATCGACTAAACCAAAAAACATCTGCCTTAGAAATAAATCTGTTTGAAAACTTAAATCACACATATATAGATTTTAAAAATCAGTTTTTCTCTCCCTATTTGATGCAGAGTTTAATAGTAAGAAACTTCCAGAGCCTACATGTCGTATCGAATTGTGGTGTCTTCCTTAGGCTTCCATCCGTGGACGCGTTGCAATCGCAGAGGGCCTTTTGGGTGGTCAAATGCGTTGAGTAATCGTATGGCCGGCACGTGTGTGCTGACCGTTTCGCGAATGCCATCCCGCCTGCCAAATCCCGCACGCGCCGGTCAATATTTGCATGGATACTCGGCTGGGTTTACATCGCGAAAAAGTCGCCTCAACTCCCATCCCCTCCTCCCCGACGCGACGCGGGTTCCCACACTTCGCCAGCCGCTTCCCAGGCGCTGCGACACCGCCCGCGGGCCTCTGACGACAACGCCGTGGTGTTGCGGACTTTTCCTGTCATCTTAATTGGAAATGCAATCCGATATCTGAATAGGTTGAATGCTGGTCTCACTTTAAGAGTTACAGGAAAATTAACGACAACAAAATATTGTTTGTTCATGAAAAAATATGAAGAAAAAATATTTGTAAATGGTGGTTTTCTTGACTGATCAATTTAGTGTTCCCCGACGCGTCAACTTAGGTCATCAGTCCCTCTCCCGGTAATGTAGCGGGATACTGTTGTCTGTTACCTTCTTCTAGAAACGGGGTATTATGATAGGAGACCCTAAAATAACAAGCAGAATGCTTTGCGAGGTCATGGAGACTATTTTGAGATTCTGAGATCCACGGGAATGTGCATTTATGCAAATGAATGCTTGCTATGCTGGATATATTAGCAGTAACTTCGAAGCTTGTAAGAAGTTATGTATCGAGTGGACTGTCAGATAAGTCTTGAAAATAAATGTTTTTTTTTTGTTATTGAGAGAGATTTTTTCTCAATGAAGTCATCAACGGGAACCCCATGGTGACGTACCTGTGATGTTCTCTCGATTGAGCTGTTGCGCCCTTTGGAATCTGATATCCGGCGCCGACCCACACGTCATGCGACGTTTCCCCCTCCAGGTATCTCTCCAGCCGCAACGACTCTTACTCCCAATCGATCTTTCGACGTGCTTGGTAGTGTTGTGCATGCAAGTATGTTTATCAGTACAAGGAGAAGAGGTAAATGTGTGGAAGGAAAGATCGCGTGCGGTTCATGAGCTCCCCCTAAACACCGAATGCTATCGATTATAGCTGCCGCCCGCTAGAATTCTCAAGACAGTAGTGGAATTCGTCCCAGCTATAAAATGTCTTTGACGTATTTCTGGAGACGTTAAAGCCATAGGGCCTGCTCTTCCGCCTAACCACTTAAATAGCTTTACATTTAGATAACTGCAATTGAGCATTTCGAGCGCAGATAACGACTGATATTTCACGTTACATAGGTAACTGCAATGCATGCATTAACTGCATGGCTATGAAGTTAGAGTAAAAATTCCCCCACCGATAGGACGGAATCCTAGGATCTGAAGAGTCAGTGATGCTGCGGAGGCAACGTCGATGAGCCACTGAACCATCACAGCGGGGGTAAATTATGTATTGATAGTTTCCTTCCGGTACACTTACGCAATTAGAAGAGTGACCTGCTACGAGGTGACTGAAACGAATTAGAACATGGACTTCATTCGCAGTTAATGAGGAATGAAAATGGAGCAACATTAATGCCACGACCAATTGTAGTGTTGGCATTTAGATGTGCAGCAGTATAAAAGTAAGTTAATTGCTGGGAAATGCTTCAAACTGATGTATTAATCCACCCTGGATTATAATTAGAACTAGAGCCAGATGGACAGGGGTATCTTCAATTTTGAAAAAAATCCTATGCATGGTTTAAGCGCTAATAGTGTTCACAGACGGACGGACGGACGGACGGACGGACGGACGTATTGCTTTCAATTGTTTTTTCGGTATCAAGGACCCAAAACTGTGATCCTGGCTACACCACGTGTTAAAGAATTTGTTTTCGTAATTTATCAACTGGATTTATCCACTTTCTCGTTATCAGGGCCCGGCAATGAATTTTTTTCTGCCGAAAATCTGTTTTTTCGCCCAGCATTACATAACTTTCTCTATACTGGGTATATTACGCACGTACACGAAAAAGTAAAAATGAGAGTGGGAAGTTTTGTTTTCCCCTTTTTTCGTTTTTGAAAAGTGGAAGGTGTTTTGGACGATTGGACATTCTACAGATTTCCACTAAAAGGGAATAAAACAATTCGAGGAGAGGAATGCGGATATTCTCATGCTTGAATTAACATATCTACAACTGAGTAATAAATATACAAAAGTAGGGGCATCTCGAAGCCAGAGATTAAGTCACGTTTAGCAAACAGTTCAGGAAAATGTTACGACAGCAGTAGAATTTTCAACGATATATTTGCCTTGAAAGGCGGATGAGGAGAACGTATGTATATTTCGCTGTTTGTATTTCGGGAAGTCCTCTTTCCAGGCGAGTCGAGCTGAAGTGGACTGTCCAGCATGCAGTATGTACGGACTGGCGAGTATGGTCAGGGCGTGGAGTTGGAATAGCCTTGGACGTTTGCTGTTTCAGTGGCATCGACACTCTTCACTTACAAAGAAAGAACACCGGGTGGAGTACCGAGAATGACACAGAAACCTGTAATTTATTGCATAGTTTTTGCACCCTAACCACTTCTTAACCGGTACTTAACATCCCGCGATGACGTTTGTTGTACTAATATACACGCCATGTGCTGTACAATTTGAGCTCTCGTGCTCGTTCAGTAAAGAAAATGCTCGTGAATTCGAATCGTACTAGTCGTTAGATTCACCTTTTGTAGCCTAATGACTCCCTTGTCCACTCCTCTATACAGCGACTCCTCATTAGAAGTCTAACCAGAGAATATAATTAACATTTTAAAATGTTGAAGTACAAGATAACATTTGAAATAAACAGAATTTGGAAGAATATTTCCTTCGGGATGGGAAAAATATTCACTATGCTCTAATGAGTTAAGGAAATATTAAAAGGACAGCAACATAATGCAAATTAACTACATTAAATTTTGTTTAGACGCCGCAAGGGAAATTGCGCGACAGCGAATTTTTAATCAAACTTCAATCACAACCTATGTCTTAATGGTAGCGGTACAGTATCCTTATATTTTGGTGATATTTTAGTGATATTTCTATGTATGTATTTGGAGTTATTTTGTTGGTAGTCCGACTGAGCCGGCCAGCTATCGGTGTCCCCCTTGCTTGGGCCTAGTTAAATTCCCATGCTTGGGGTAAGAGCGACACGAGGCGAACATGACGTATTCTCTTCACCTTAACTATGTAGCAAGATCCGTCTGCTTTAGCTTTTCTTCATCACACAGCTACAGAAACTGGGACGATTTTAAAGAAAAGCTATAACTATATTTTTGCCTCGACTGGGAATCGAACCCAGGGACCACAAGCACGGGAATATAGTACGCTGCCCATGAGCCATCCCAAGACCGATATTTCTATAATATGTTATTAAGTAGAATAAGAAATATTTGAATTTTATATGTGCTAATATTTTGAAAGGTGATTCTTTATTTTGATAGATGTTTTGTAACAGGACGACAGTGAACAAATCCAAACACAAGGAAAACATAGCGCATTAGAGTCAACATTTTTGCAAATATATTTTCCAAATTCGAAATGAGATATTGTTTACTTTGGCATTCTAATTATGCTTTCAAATATCAAAACATTTTGCAGGAACCAAAGTGCCGTGAAATCACACACATACACATACACTTATTTTTTTAACAATACGTTCTAAATTACTGTGACTCATCAGATAGTTGCGAAACTCCTCAGTAATGCGGCGGCGGCGGCTCGGATATGAGAGATTGCCCTATAAGGTGGGTGTACGGCAGTCGACAGTGACAGACGTGACGATATTAATCAGTCGAGATCAACTCCGGCGATCGGCCGCACAAAAGAGCTGCGAGAAGAGTAAAACCTTGTTATGCAAGTGGCCCTGACTGCGACAGTTCGCCTCTCGCGCAGTGTGTTGCGCCAACTGCTTCCATGTGACCCACAAAATAAAATCGTGCGTTCACGGACGGATCCCAGATGTGGAATGCTGGCTGCTTTTACCCCTTTTTTAAGCAGGCACGTGATGGCTAAGAAGCCTGCTTGTGATGGGAATTGAAACCAAACCACTCATCAAGAACACTGACGACTAGGCTAGTAGCGAGCTTTGTTGGAGATGTTATCTGTTTTTGTATTTACGTTGGTATAGTGAGTTCTGGACTTCAAATTAATTTAGCTCGTTGCAAAAGTCTCAGTTTGTGCTGAATTTTGCTCTTGTGCAAAATAGAAAGACAAGCCCGGATATATCAGTCGTATATTCTCAATTTCATTGTAACTAGAATGACAGAATTTTCTCAAACTTTTAAAGCTCATCTAACATAATAATAACTAGTGGTGCCTCAACAGCACCACCTTTCTCGTCTATTTGTAACGGTTACGTATTATTTTAATAATACTTGAACATTTGTATAATTATTGAAAAATTAAAAGGTTTCACCAAAAAACGTTTGTCATGTTGTTTAGTGCATGTAGTGTGAAATACTTCTTCTCACGCCCTGCGTTGGGCTTGTCGTTTGCGAAACGCTTTTCGCGTCTTCTATATAATTAATTGCTAAATAATATTTATTCTAACATCTAATATAATGAAGGGGATTACTTTCATTACTATTATTAATATTGCTATTTCTACCGTTACTCGTAAATTCTCTCAATATTAACACTAATTTATTAATTTTACTTTCAATTTAATCATGGATTTCGACATTTTACTCCTTACCTGTTGCATGCGGACGTGTAATTCTATACAGAATCACGATTCCTGGAAATTCTATTGATTAAAACCAATTATTAGATTGATAACTAATATAAATTCTCAGCCTTTCTCAACAATAAAATTTATTCTTATATATTTACAAATTCGATTGAACTCATGAAAATTACTTTTCTATGTACAACGAAAATACCGTACGGTTTGGAATATAGTTCGTAAGCTTACTACAATGTCTTGTTAGATGACTTCTTGATCGAATTAGCAGAATGTTGTCCGTGGAATGTCCTTGTATTCCTATTCTCGCGTTCTTGCCTAGCATGAAAATAAATTAAAAATGTTTCGGAATGTCGTCAACGATTTGATATTTAATAGGATTTGATATTTCCCATACAATCAATTCGCGGTCGCGACTTTCCCTTCGTATGAAACACCTACGCGCAAATGCATATCTTCAGCTACTCATCGAAAAATCCTTCCATCTACGGAGCTATCCTAATATGCATCTCCTGAAACACGGAGTTTGTTTTAATTCCAAATTCCAACTACGACATTAATAAAATCTAGTTACCATTCAATACTACTATTTAAACAATACCAAGCTATTAGATTAATCATAGGCTCCCGCCTCACTATCATTTAGATAATACACCAGCCTATGCTGAAAATACGTTCGCACCTCACCAACCGCTTACGTGTGTACGCTTCAATATCTTTTAAGAGTATGATTCTTTGCGTCCTCTTACAAGATTTCGACTTTCAATGCCTCTCCACACCTTTTGCATTAACTGTGTTCGGAGCCGTGTCTCCCCAACTAAACAGCACTATGATACAAAGCATGGAATATTACATTTTACTGATTGGTTGTCCTATCAACGCGTATTCTTTGACTTTCGAGCTTGCATACAATGCCATTATTACTGACGCTGGATTCCGATTTTAGCATTCAAATGCAACCCGGGGTTCTTGGCTTATCACAGTAGTTGTATTCATTCAAAAAGTTTGAAGAACAAATTTATAGCCGTTTTTGAGGAAATCTTGCTTTTAAAATTGCCTTTTATTTCATTCAAAATTAACAATTTTTCATATTTTGAAAAAATAGGGCTACGTGACCTTGTTGAAAGATCTAATTTTGAAGAGTAGATTCAAATTTTTTTAAATGTTGAAGATGTCGTTGGGGCTGCTTGTAAAGTACCCCCAGAACCACAATATCCATTTCAAATTCAAGGGTCCGCGACATCAACTAGATCTATCGGGGAATATTAAGTTTGGATACAATCCTGCAGCTAGTGTTGTTCACACGGACAGACACACAGACAGATAGACCGACAGACAGACCGACAGACAGACATACTGAGAGACTGACAGTCAGACAGACACACCGACAGACAGGCATACTGACAGACTGACAGGCAGTCAGACAGACACACCGACAGACAGGCATACTGACAGACGGACAAGCAGACAGACGGACGTAGGGATGGAAGGACAGCCGAGCTCCTCTCGGACGTCGCCGCGCCGTTTCCCAAATCTTTTTCTCTCCTCCGGCTCTAGCGGGACTCGCTGCTACGATTGGCCATTGGAACCACAGCAGTACTGGCGACTGTTCGATTTCGAAAAAATGGATTTTAAATGTAACTGTCGGGCGCGAAATTCAAACCAATTGCCATGTCACTGCGGAGTCTGCCAACGCGGCTGGCATCGTTTCTCCACGTTTTCGGGGAAAACTGTCAAGTGATGGAAACATCGCTTTCCGCGCACTAGAGTACTTTAATAATATCTTGTGTTGTATTTATGCTATTCATTAAATCTATTAAATTATTTAAAATGAATTTTTGTCTCAAATAATAGCTACGGTATGCTGCGGCGAAACAATGAACGCAGAACACGCACCAAACCTAATGGAAAAGCGCGAATTATTTGTAGCATATCTTTTGTTTGGACTATGCCTTTTGCTTTGGATAGTCACATTCGATAAATGATAGTACTTTGCCGATTCTTTCTGTAACATCGTGACCCATTCAACTAACGTTTTACTGCTAATTGAGTTTATTCATTACTTATGGACGCTCAGTTCCAACTGATCTTTTGTCAATTTCATTTTGTGGAGCCGCAGGCTGATTAATGCAATGAGAAGCTTTGCAGTTAACATCTGTGTGTTCAGTCAACCAGTTCTATTGTCGTGATTTCCCGTGAGAAAATAGCATCACCATATGCGCGTAACTCGACAAATAACAAAATAGTGTGTTAATATAGTTTTGGGGAAAAGGAGAAAAAATTGGGAAAAATTACTGTTTCGTACACTAGTGTACACCACAATACTTTCGAGCCGATCCGGGGGTTGTGTGTTGGTCTTTTCACCCCTTATCATCACCATATCGTTTCATCTTCGGTACATACATACATACATACATACATACATACATACATACATACATACATACATACATACATACATACATACATACATACATACATACATACATACATACACACACACATACACACACACACACACACACACACACACACTTTCGAACGATTCGCGCGCGCAAGTTACCGCGTTCTGCTGTGTCGCTGCCGGTCATCGCTGCACAGTGCCGAGTACACTGTGTGTGTATCTTGCTCGGACGCGTCGAGGTTTTCATCGGAGTGCAGACCTACATTTGAACCTGTCACCGCACCCTATTCAGTTGAAAGAAATCGACGCGCATTTAGTGTACGCATTTGTATTTTATGTTCTTTTTTGTTTTATCGTAAGTTTTGTTTTTTACATTTTCTTTAAAACGGCAGTTTCTCAAAACTTAGAATTTTGCGTCGCTGCCTTTTGGAACTGACCATTAATATAGTGGCCATAGTATGGTTTCTGGGGAAAGCGTTTAGGAATAAATACTTATTTCAATTTTATAAATGTAAGGGTAGAAACAATGTTCAATATTAATTTATAATTGTAATTTGCATAAGACGCTATATTGAGGAGAAACTTTTTTACGTATTTTTCGTCGTTTTGCATTTTCATGTTTTGTTGGAAAGATAAATCCAATAATAGCACGTTTCACTTAGAGACAAATATGGCCGATTTTATAAAATGTTAAATATAACAACTGGCCATTAAATATTGGTGTGAAGAAAAATTAAAAACTAAATTTTATTTAGGATAATTAAAATATATTTCGTTCAGTAGTCATCATCATCCATTGCAAAACTTGTTGTTCACTGATTTCGTTCACTGTCCATAACTGCGAGTAAAATAGCGAAATAATTTCATTATCATTAATCGAGAACCTAGTTCAGTACCTACCTTTGTTTTTTGACTTACGATTTTCATTCTTGTTTAGTTTATAAATATGCACGTAAAGTAAATGTATTCTCCGGAGCTCTCTTCTGAATGTGTGTCTGTGTGAGCACGTACAGTTTATGCGTTAGTTGGTTCGTGACCATGGAAGCGTGGTTACTTCGTGCCCGTATTTCCTTGTCTCCGTACTAAATTTCGTTCTTTAATTAGTAGAAGGAAAATATTTCGTAATATTTAAACTATAATTTGTTCGTACTATTTAAGTTTGAAAGAAATACATTTTTGTTATGTTAATAATGTACGACTTTCAGAAATATGCGATTATAAGTTAAGCTTATCACTGAAACCGTTCTCCCGCAAAATTACAATTTTTGACTCATTTCAACTCCCTCATCAATGATGGTACAGAAAATAACTTTCTTCTACACACTTAATGTGTTTGCTCGTAGCAATATGTAAATATTTGGAAATAATTCCCGCTATCGTTATAAAATGATACAAATGTGAACAAAAATTGTTTTATTTCAATATGTAATTTAATAAAATAACTGATTTTCTCTGGAGATCGTGGTAGATTTCTCTATGAGGAAAGGTGCGCTAATTTAGCAATGACCGGATCAAATTACTATTTTATTATCCCAGCTAGAAATGAGCAATTGAGAAAAATTCTGTTGAATACTTTACAACCTTTTAATTTACATACTTTATGTCATCTAGTTTTCAAGAGTCATGACAAATATTTGCAGACGCTTTGCTGGTCAGAGAGCCGCCTAAGGAATGAGAATGCATACAGGATCCCTTCGAGCATCTATCGCAATAATAGGTCTGAGAAAAATAATAAAATGAATTTTTTCGTGTTTGGTGTACATCGCCTTTACCGCAGGTTTTGTGTGCGCTTAGCCAGTCGCACTTCTCGAATGAGCACCCACGTGTTAGTCACGTGCGATCACAGCTTTCATTACGAACATTGACGATTTTGGACAAAACACTGAATCTGCTGTATGACTCTTTCCTATGACAAAGGAAATGGATCATTCACAACTTTTATAAATCATCGGTAATCATTAGTCGCATTATTTTATTTCCAGGACACGTAGAGTTATTGCTGTGCCCAATATCTCCAAGGGATGCCGAAGTCTTTCTGGAGCAGGATATAGTGAATATATTGTTTTGAATTAGGGAGCAGACCACGGGCAGATCCCAAGAATCGTCAGAATGGTCAAGCAAGAATCACGCGCGGTTCGTATTTTGTTCTTCAATGTAAATACTGTTGCGGCACCCACCTAGAACTGTTCGGAAGCGACCACGGTCACTGCCTATCAGAAACATGTCTATGAAGCTGGCTGACACACACTGTAGCAGAACACAAAGAATGCTAGCACATAATTTTACGCAAATTAAATGCTCGATCCCCGAATCGTGGGCTCGTCTAGTTTTCTAAAAAATCATTGTTCATCACGCTTTACAATATTGCCAACCGACACAAAATCAAAAATGAGTTACAACAAAAGTACTTATAAACGAATTATATGCCAATATTATAGGCTTACAAAAATTACTGATATAATTTATTGTTATTAATATCTGTTATTTAAAAAAATATATAAGGATTTGAAGCTTTCAGATCATAGAGTCAATAAAAGCCAATTGATTAATTGCGAATAAGAGAGCAGATCACAAAATACATACGACGATATATTCATATAATAATGTATTTGTTGATTTAAGACAGGAATTAAGTGCTCGTCAACTTTAACTAAAAATAATCCAAAAACACAACGCAACTTTTCAAGTACGCACTTGAGTGGAGCATTCATCGCCTAACAATTTTTAAACTAGTAAGAAAGAGTTTTTCTATCGAAAATTCGCCGTTTTCCGGCACACGAATACTTTTAATTCTTACGAAGTAAGGGCGTCATCTGCTATTTGTTTGCCGATGTAAATAAGTTTTCTGTATTTTCAGAAGGAAAAGGACTAGTTTTCAAACGTCAATAGTTTTCAAAACTTCCCTTTTTTGGTACAACCTTAATTTATCATTCAGTTGTGTATAATACAAGGGTGGGAAAAGGGATTCTGTAAGTCAAGAAATCATGAGGAGATTTATACTTCCCCTTGGACCACATCAGTTGTCTACTGGCTTCTAATGGCAAAAAAATCAGTTGAATGTGAATCCAAAACTATATAGCTTATGTTGCTAAGTGCTATTTTTGTAAATTTATTGACTACACTTTCGCTTAAAGACTTTCCGGGATTTTAAGTTTACACATACGAAACAAGTTATTGGAACAACCTCAGGTGAATGTGGTACGTTAGACGTACCTCTCAGATATGAAACAAATTTTTGAATTAGATTGGTGGGGTCAGAATTTGGGGAAGTGGATTGGAGTGGAGGTGGTAGATGAAAGTGAAGATCTTTATTTCTATGGTGGCCGTAACAGGTCTTTCAGGAAACGAGATCGGGTGTGAAGAAGGACGTGAAGGAAAAACAGAGTAGAATTCTCCGAATGTATTGTGTGTGTGTGCAATTTGAAATTCCTGATGGATTTGGGGGTTTGGTATGAACCAATGGTTAAATGTCTGCAATAAGTCCTATTTACTAAACACAATTTAATAATTTTAAATTGTAATGAAAAAATTAGTTTCTTTCAAGTACAAACGGAAAATGTGTTGAAAATGACATCTTTGAAGGGGTGGGGGTGGGGGTCGTGAGGGAGAGACGTGTGTCACGTGAGCGAGATGAGGGTTGGGCGCTGGGTGTGTTGTCCGTGGAGGCAGGCGCGTCGCATCGCGGCGCCTTGGGAAGCGCGCGGCCTTTCCCCGCAGCCGACGACCTTTGCCGTTATCTCGTATCTGCGCGTGCACGCGCAGCCGCAACAGCAGCCCCGCCAGCAACACAGCGTGAGCCGCCAGCAACCGGTCTTTTGCCGAGGGCCGTGTTCTTCCGTGAAGTTCTCTGCCTTGTACGCAATTTTTTTTCTTCTTCTTCTGCTCGTGGGGTGTGCCATGGAAATGTTCGTACTTAGTAGGAACGCCAGCTGCGTAAATAACATGTAATACACGAGGAGGATTAGTTTGTAGCTTCCGGTATTAAAGTAAATGGTCGCGGTTTTGGGTTTGGAAATCTGGAAGCGACGAGGCAATCCTTGCGTTGCGTCGGGGTTGAGGTTTACTGGATGTTACCACGTAGTAAATTTTTGTTTTCTTTGTTCAAGCTGGAGAGACTACTTTTTAACATTTTGAATTATATTCTCCCAAAAATAAAATAAAGATGTTTTGAGCGAATACCGCAACTGTTCTGCTGTTGAAAGAATGGAAATGAGGTTCTTATTATTTTGAGAATTATATTTCATCAAATGTATTGCATATTGCCTACGATTCTGTGATGAGATATATTTTAAACAAGAGCTGTACGTTCTAATAAAAATAAAAATGAATATATTACTCGTTACACTCACGCCCGCGCGCGCACACACATGACTGGTGGTATGTAAAATGTTATAGTGAAGTGTAATTTGAAATATAATGTAACTGTATGAATTTATAGCAAGTAATATTTATTACATAAACTAGTGGGAATGCACGGCATGCGGAAACTTTTCCTCCTAGTTATTTCCGAACAAATACTTTTTTTAAAAGAAATGCTTATGACATCATTTTAAAGATCCACATTTGATGGATACATTGTTTTAAAAATAAATCTGTGGCTTTAACTTTTGATGGGTAGGGCAGATACGACCACAAATGTGAATTTTTGCAATGTTTTTTTAATAAAAATCGAAACTATATCATGTTTGTAAATCCGCTTTCTTCTATTTAAAAGAATCAGACATTTTCCAGAAAATTTTCAAAATGTCACCGGGGCTTCATATAAAGTAATCCAATTAAAATCTCTCAATGCTCTCCGGAACGGGACGACTAGATCTTACTCCTGACGTATTCACCGAGTTTTAGCTCGAAAGCTTCTATTCTGACAGAGTTATGCGTGACACTTACTTGCATCTATCCATTCAGATATCCTGATTTTCGGGTAAAAAATTGCGTGTATCTTCTCGCCACCTCCACCACTCTTACCCATCTTTTGAAAAGCATTAATAGACCTTCATCCTCATCCGTGCGCGAATTTGCATCTCAAAACGTTAAATACGGATTTTAAGACCAAAAATTCGAGATTGTGTTGTAGAGATCGTGGTAGCGAAATGACAACACAGACACGAGCTCTATTTACAAATCTATTTATTTACAAGATTTGCACTGGGGTTACGTGCAGCTCTGGGGTTACGTGCGCAATCTACCTCCATGACACCCACGCACACTGCTCCCCGTCCCCAGGCTAGTGCATCCTCCCCCCAGACGCTTACCGCGCCGGTGCCCAGACACCCAGTGCTACGCACTCGCAGTGTCACAAAGAATGCTCCTCCGCCTCCCGGGGCAGCAGTTGCGTCTGCACGCGAGGCAATCTCAAAACGAACTCCTCTTCTCCTCATCGCTAACCTCTTGGCGGTCACGGGATCCCCCATCCCTAACCTCTCTGGGAAGTGCGGGTGGCTTCTAGGACCACATGACCGCTCGCCGGGGGGTAGTCTCCACTGCCCTGCCCGCCTTGTGTCATGGGGGGCCACAGATCCCTTTCAGGCTCACAGCTTCCCAAAGGCTTTGTAACTCGCCGGTCTTTGTTCGTTTCCATGTGGTCGTCAGCCTCCGACACCCTCAAAGGGAGTTCGTTGTTGTGTTGTTGAGGTGATTCCATTTCTTTTCATCCATAAACTATAGTGTTAGAGGAAACACACACACACACACACACGCACGCACGCACACACGCACACACGCACACACGCGCACACACACACACACACACACACATATATATATATATATATATATATATATATATATATATATATATATATATATATAACACCTTTTCATTACAACACCTTTTGTATTGTTTTTAGGCTAGAAAACATTCATACACTACATCCATTTGTATGTGCTACTGTTTGTGTCACAATTTCGGAGCCCCTTTTTCCATTACCGATTTCCGCAGTCTTGGAGCCGTTACGGGCACTTTGGCGATAACGAGTGTACGCATTCGAAGCGGGAGCGCCCTAGCAATGCGGCACCAAGTCGGTTACAGGAACGAAATTCCTGCTCGCTTCTGTCTTTCTCTCTCGCTCTCGCGCGCGCGCTCGCTCGCACGGCCGCCCCCTGCTCCGCATTCGGTTGGGACCGGCCCCTCTGATGTTATTCCTACCGCGAGCCCCCTAAAGGTTCCTGTTATTTGGACGAACCTGACCATTACATTGCTTGGCAGGCCTCCGCGGCACGCGGCGCTCGGCGCGCGGGCATCGGGTCGCCGCTTCGCTCCCCGCCCCCGGCTCCTCCCTCTCAGCCTCTCGCACTGTGGGCCTCGACGAGGAAAATGGGTCGCAAAATGAATTTCGCAGTTTTGATTGATTGATTAATTTGTGTTTCCGGGCCTATTAACTGCTAAGTTCATTAGTCTCGTTAGTGTAGTGAATGTTGCATGCAGGCGGTGGCGATTCCTTGTCCGGTGGATGGTGAGATCAGGCTTAGGAGGAATTAGTCCTTCAAATATCTTCTCCCAGTGGGCCAGCGTCCCAGCCAGGACGAGCTCTAAACTCCTGATTGTGTGTAGTGAAGTGCATGTTAATGTGTCTGTAACTAAGAGGAGAGGATCGGACGAGGAAGAAGGATAGACCGCGTGCGGCCATGGCCCGTTTTTTTAGGTTAGTGCTCCGGCATTCGCCTAGTATTAATCGGAGAAACAACGGTAAAGCTAGAATCCAGACAGCGGCTGTGTTGGACTTAGCAATCTACTAGTGTGGAATACTCCGTCTCTGATAGGACTCGAATCCTAGGACCTCCCGGCCAGTGACATCAGCGGAAATACTGACTCTGATCTAATCTCCAACGGTTTGTAGTTATGAATTTTATTAAGTTAGACTGCACAACCCGTAAGTATATTTTTAATTATTAATTATTCTTAACCTTGGGGTACTGAGTTAATCATACTCATTTGTTAGTCGAAAGCAGTATTCACTGAAATAATTACGGAATAGCATGACTGCACCCGAAACGTTGTGGTTTTGCAGAATGCTTTCAAGGTGCAAGCGTTTTTATGCGACCGTTACAGAAGGATCGAAGGGAAATACATCCGGAAGCAAAGTATAAACACGTATTTGAAGTAACTAGATATTCATTAAAAGCTCCGTAATGTAGTGTTAAAAACGTTTTCGAGTTTTCCAATGTAATCTACATGGCCGGATTAATTTCAACGGTCGGAGTCGCAACCACTACCACGATATAGGGCCCAGTAATAATATTGTACACTTGAACAGAAGTACTTAATGTGAATGTAAAAATATATAACATTTGCAAATTAAAGAATAATATTAAACTAATTTTGAATCTATGAACTATTATAAAATTTTGCGTGAAAGAAATATTAGAGGCCCCTATCCGACGCGGGCCGTAAGGGGGCGTTTTGTGTTCTGGTTCTCTCCTACTGTGGACTTCACGTTACATTTCTCTTCGCGTATTTAACTGTAGCTCCTTTGCCAGGAGACACATCTAAAAATGGCATAGTCATGTACTGCCGTGAAATTTATATCTTGTGTATGAAGCTCATTATTTTCTGTTTGGGGGTTGGCATCGTCGGATATCAAATTAATAACCATTTTGCTGGAAAATCTGTAAAAGTGAACTTTAGATGTTAAACAGATATTTTCACATTTTCCATTTTTTCCCATTGTAATTAAATTTTGCGTAAGATTTCATATTCAGCGACTCGAAGAAAACACCGAATCTTAGTTACTTCCGCCTTTCTTTCACATTGTATTTTGGCCATGCTCTGTGACCCCTGCCCCATAGTGCTCCGCCCAGCCCAACCGACTCGGCGCGCGCCAAGGAGCAATAGAAATTCAATGGGAGCCGGATTGGAAAAGAAAATGCTGCGGCAGAGAGGGCGGGGGCGAAACGAGCGCGAAAAGGGGAAAACGCTGAGGAGTCGCGGAAGGGAGGGGCTTCGCGTAGCTACGGAGTTTCGTTTGACACCGTGCGAACATCTCTCTTCATTGAAGAACGAGGGGAAGGGAAAAAAAATGACTTGCGCCCAGATGCCAGTAAGTTCTTTTGACGTTAGGAACACACGCATCTCAAGTTTCTTCATCCATCTTTATTACTAATTTCAAATGAGCGCAGAAGTTGAAATTGTGCCGCTTTGGGCCATGTGAGAGGTGTGTATGATTATGTTAGGTACCCACAAACTGGATAAAGAAACAAAACAATATAACTGTTTTAGTATTCGCTGAAAAATTCAAATATTTGTTCATGTTATTCCACCTATTCTCATACCTGATATCATCCTGATATTCAAATTCATTCCTGATTTCCTGAGGTAACGGCTCAATTCTCATACTCACTGCGTCACTGGTTACGCCACAGATGACGTCACGCAACAACAAGGCTCCAAGTGAGATGCAAGCCCCATTAAATATTTCCAACTCACGTGTTGCGTTATATAGGTTTGCAAGTTTTTTTGAAATTCATGTTTACCAGATTTACATACTGTATGTAAAGAACTGTTGTACTGTGTAACATACTAAGTCATTGCAGTATTCGTGAAGACGTTTTTGTGAAAATATTTTATTTTTTGCTGTGTTATATGAGAGTATTTTGTTTTTGTTCTTGGGGAGTATGCGTGCCGCTTCGTGGAAAAGCATTTTATATTGTTTTGTTCAACAGCTTTTTTCGCTGCTGCAGGCCACCGGTTTTGTATTAAAATACAAAGTAGTGAATAAAATAATCGGTGAAAACATATTTTTTAAAGCAGGTCACTTTGTATAAACGGGTTTAAAAACGGTTCCGCAATGTGAAAACTTTGAGAAACAGATTTAAATAGTTGTTTCATTGAGTTGTGAGACCACGTGTCCGACACGTAAATAAAAGGAAAACGATATGTAGGTCTATAGAGTGTTTAGAATCCCTGCAGCCGGATTCAATCTTTAGAATTACAGTCCTAATAAAGGTACTAATAAAAATAAATGACCGCGAAATTGCGAAAATCGCTTTTGCTCATGTGTCCACTTTGAGAAAATTTAAAATAATTGTACATATTGTTATTTGTCTTCAAAAATAAAATTTTCAAACTTTTTCTGTAAATTGTGTTCAAAGGTGAGATTTGGAGAAAAGTGGATATGGTGATGTATAGAAGGTATTAATGCTGCTTATTTTTTTTAACTTAGGAAGACACTTTCTTGTGAAAAAGTAATTTGAGAAGTTAAGCTGGCGGAGGAAGTCCAATGCCGCTTTACACTTTTTGATGCTTATCGCTTTGCAGCCATACATTTCAACTTTACCATTAGTCAAAGCTCATGTGTCATTCCTCCATAACCACTGAGAACCGACAAAGGTTTCTCATCCTCTTACTAAGCGTGCCAAATGCGATTTCCTTTCTTTCTGTCATGCATGTGGTCGGCAACGACGTGTTCATTATTTGAGTGGAACCCCATGTGGCCAGAGGGCATTCGTCCAAAATCAACACGACCACCCCAGCCAAAGGCAGACTCTTCTCAGTCTCCAGACAGCATTCATCAAGCAAGGCAGTTGATTTCAGTTGAGTTCTGTAAATAAACTCGTTAAGCTGCTGTAAGTGACAGGGACAATATGATTTTTGGAAGAAGTGCAGGAAAATGTGACCTTTTTTTTATTAAATCATGTCACATTGCACAAAAGAGATTGCCAGAGACCGGATTAAAAGTTCTTTCAAAGCAATGTTTGGTTTGGAAGACCATTCTTATTTTTCCTATTTTATCTTTAGAATTAACTTGAGCATTTGCAAAACATGAATTTAAGCGTAGGAAGCAGATGGTATTCTATAATAAATTTATTTCTGAAATGCACTCTTGAAGGCTGGGTTAGCGATTCCGAAAAGACAGAATGATGTTTTGTATTTGAGGGAAAGAAATAGGCATTATTATGCAATAAAAGATGAACGATTTTTCGCAACTTAATGATATTTCCAAATAACTGTTGGACAATTCTAAATCAATTCAAGATGTTTTTTGCGTTACTTTAAAAGAGGGTCTCTTCAATCTGTTAACATAAATATATTTAAAAGCTCTCTGTGTGGTTGGCTTGTTCGTGGGCGAGAGGCTTTAGGGCGGCCGAAGAGAGCCCTTCTTGCCTTGGCCCTTCCCGCACCCTTCCTAGCCTCGCCCCGTCCACCCCAGGTCTCCTAGGGCCGCACCTTGCTGGACTGCAGAGGCCGAGAAGCCTTCGCTGGTGGGGGCTTTTATATTGATGACGGTCCCACGGTGCGCCTCACGCACTTGTCTCACGCAAGCCTCGTGTTTACGCCCCCTGCGGACGAGTGGCCATCGCCGCTGCTCTCTGCCCCGCCTTCGTCGCCGCCCATGAAAGAGTTACTCGCCCCGCTGCGCCCCCTGTCCTTGCGTCTCCACTCCCCTCCGTCCTCTCTTCACCCCCTCCTACGTGTCTGCCTGTTTAACTTGGTCCTTGTTTCTCTTGTGCCCTCTTCCCGTTGCCTTCACGCCCCTGATCACGTGCCATGCTTAGTCAAGCCTTGGCGCCTTGCCATTTACTTCGCTGACTATTATCACATCTACGAATACCACTTATTTTTCTTTTCACGAATTCATGTAATCGAGACGAACACTTTCCATCCTTAACTTAGATGTCCCAATTGCCGCTGAATCATGTCTTGATGAATGTATTAATACTGATTTTTCTATCGATTATTCGCATTTGCTGTCGCTTCTGCGCCTTCGTGTTTCACCGATTATTTTGTTTCTCCCGTCGGGTCAATTGATTCGAGCGTTAGGATATTCGTCCTGTAAGTGTTAAATTTTTATCCCGTGAGCTGGCAGTGATTCTCTCTAGCTGGAACGTGAGATCTGGCGTGAACTAACCGTCGGCTTGCGGGTTCCCTCTCCAAGTATGACTGGGGCTCCGCCCCAATTGGGACAGGCTCTAAGTTACGCATTACATTGCACCGTATTATATTGTATGTAAGTGTGTGACTAATGTAAGTGAATCGTGCGTAGTCATCAGCAGATCCCACGCGACTGTAAAGTTATCAGCTGTTTGTGTGTGGTTGTATGTGTAAGTAAGGGGACAAGGGAGGGTAAGGGGATGAGGAAGGGATGATCGCGCGCGTTTGATGGCCCCTTTGATAGGATACTGCTCTGGCATTCACCTTGTTTTGATAGGAGAAACACTGAAAAACTACCGATCAAGAGCAGCCTGACACTAGAATTCTCTTGCAGCCCGCGAATGAATTTGACGCAGCTATCTCGCTAGGACCGAAAAACCACCATAGTCGGAACTGGAACTCTAGGACCTCTTAAAGTTACAGTTACAGACATTGCAGTAGCAACGGTTGTTGTCCTCAGCTACCCTTGCCGGTCTCCATCCTTGTCAAAACATGAAGTTAATATATGAAAATATATGTGATCACGTTTAAAAAAAAATAAAAGGATGAAGCACTTATTCTCTGTGATTGAGAGAAAGAAAAAATAGTATATGTTCGTGAGGTTGTTACTGATTCACACAATCATTCAACATATATTTTCTTTTTAATCTTTTGTGTCAGATATTCCACGAATTATTAACACATTTTAACGATTGACCATTGCATCATACATTTTCTCTGCCTACTCTTAAAAGTATCTTTCACGTCTTGCGTTTGAAATTATTCGTCTATTTTGATGGGACATGGTTTTTTATAATCCTTTTTTTTTTTAATTTTTATTTTGTATAGGATTGACTTACAAAGTTCAGTTTACAAGAAACTCTTCATTTGTATGGTTGGCTTATATCTAATTCTTATATACTAACTCTAAACTACAATTGACGAGGGGACTCACCGAGCACCTCTAAAAATTACTGAGGTTTGAAAAAATGTTGAGAAAGAATGAACTGGATATCAGTTTTTTATTCTAGTTGGGTTTTCATTATATTTTCCTAAATTTATATGTCTTTCATGATTGATGAGTGTTAGATTAGAATAAAAGTTATTGGCAAGAAAGGCTATGTGATGTGCGATGGGTTTTAGGTTAAGTTCGTGGTGTAATTGCTTATTGGAAATGAACCAGGGGGCGTGGGTGATAGTTCTTAGATATTTGTTCTGAATAACCTGAATTTTGTTGATATTATACTTGGCAGCATTTGTCCAAATTGGACAAGCGTACAGGAGAAGAGGTCTAATGATGGTTTTGTATAAGGTGATACCGTTATTTAGTGAAAGTTTACTGTTATTTATAAGTGATTTTAGCTGTATTATTTTGGCTTTGGCTTGTTGGACTTTTGTATCAATATGTATTTTCCAGTTGAGTGTAGTATCCATGTGAAGACCCAGGTATTTAACTGCATTGTTGTGAGGAGTCCAAGGGATTGTATTGTTGTTCAATTTAAATGGCATGGGGAAGGAATAAGGTCTGAAAGTGAAGACTTTAGATGTAGATTTCGCGGGGTTGATTTTAATCTTCCATTTCGTTGCCCAGTTTTCTATTTTATTTAAATGAGATTGGATTTCGTTAGCTATGTAATTAATTGAGGAGTGGGACATGTAGATTACGGTATCATCTGCAAACTGGGCTATGTTTGTTAATCTTGATGTAGGCATATCGGCTGTGTACAAGTTATAGAGTAGGGGGGAGAGAGGTGATCCTTGAGGTAAACCGGCAGAGATAGGGCGGGGGTTCGAATTTTGATTTTCTATTGAAACTGAGAAAGTTCTATTTGTGAGAAAGCTTTTAATAATTTTGAAAAGGTATATAGGGGTGCCTATAGATAAAATTTTATAAATTAAGCCTTCATGCCATACCCTGTCGAAAGCTTTAGCGATGTCCATGAAAACTGCTATTGAATATTGTTTTTTTTTGAAAGGAGGAATGGAGATTTTCTGAAATACGCAGCAGTTGGTGTGCTGTGGATAGTTTATTAGTGAATCCGAATTGGTAGAAAGGTATGAGGTGAATTTTTTTAATATAGTTGTTTAATCTTGTTAGAATTAATTTCTCGAATATTTTTGCTAAAGTGGGGAGGAGGCTTATGGGTCTGTAGTTATCGGGGATGCTATGATTCTTATTAGGTTTGGAAATCGGGAGGATGATAGAATGTTTCCAGGTAGTAGGGTAGTAGCCAGTTCTTAAAGATGAATTATATATGTTTACAATGAAAGCTATGGCAGGATTGGGTAGGTTTTTGAGAATTATATTATTTATTTTATCGTGGCCGGGAGCTTTTTTATTGGGAAGGGATTTGATAACTTTTAGAGTTTCCATGTGGAGAGATATACTTAATTTTTTGTGGTACGTTGAAATTCGGGGAATTCACAAATTGTTGGATGTGGGTGTGATCTGGAAGAGGAGGTGTGATGTTTGGTGTGAAAGTTGATGCGAAGTGGTCGGCTAATACTTCCGTTTTATCGGCGGTAGCGCATTTTTTTCCATTTGGAGTAGCTAGTGGTGGGATTATGGTTTTTTTTCCCGAGTATACTTTTAGTGAAATTCCAGAGAGAGTTATTTCGTGTATTTAATGAATGAATGATATTCTTGTATTTAGTTTGTTTATAGTGTTCTAGAGCTTTTTTACTGATTTTGGTTAGTGTATTTAGTTCTTTTTTAAGTGAGGGAATTCTAAGTGCCATCCATAACCTTCTAGTTTTATTTTTAGTTTCTATGATTTTGATAATGCTTTTCGGTAGTTTATTTGATGTGTGTTTTCGAAGGGTGTTCGGACGTTCAGGATTAAGTTTGCTAATTGTGTTGATTATTATATTATTTAGTTGCGTTATTGCTTGGTCTATTTCCGGTGGAGAGTTTAGTATTTTAAAATTGGGAATTTGGTTTTGCATTACGTTTTTGAATTTGGACCAATTTAAGTTGTAAGTATTTAATGCCGGAATGGGTGAATGGGGTGGGGGGATTTGATCTGTAGAAATTAAGACTGGAAGGTGATCGGAGTCTAGTTCAAAATGCGGAGTTGAGTGAAAATTGCTATTAATGTTTGTTAATCCTATGTCTAGTATATCAGGAAGCTTGATTGGATCATAAGTATAATAGGTTGGTTCTGGAGGTGCGAACAAACTAATTCTGTTTGTTACGATATAGTTTAGAAGTTGGGCACCTGCTGCGTTGGTGACTCTGCAGCCCCATTGCACATGTTTAGCATTTAGATCTCCTAAAAGTATGTAAGATGAATAACGCGAAAGTAAGATGTTCAGACCTGCAAAATTTGTTCTTATGTTGGGGGGTTTATAAGCGGCAATGATAGTAAGTTTTGGGTTGCTGTAGGTAAGTGAAACTGCTATTGTTTCAATGCCATTGATGGGTGTTGAGTTTTCTTCGAAGTAGGCGATAGTGTTTTTAATGAGTATGATAACTCCGTCGCCTGAGGCGTTAGCCCTATCCTTCCTTACTGTGTTATAGCCTGGTAGTTTAAAAGTTGCTGGAGGTTTTAAATGGGTCTCAGTGATACATGCAATGTCGACATTGTGTGTTTGGAGAAAGAAATGGAGTTCGTTTTTTTTATTGCTGATGCCACATGCGTTCCAGTTCATTAGGATTAATTTATGATTTGAATTATTTTGAGCCATTGGAGAAACTAAAATTAGAAGTAATTGCTTGTTGTATGTTTTGAATAATAGTTGGGATGACTGAATTTATGATGTTGATTATATGGGTTATTATGTGATTGATAATATTATGAATGAATGGTGTGTTCAGAAGGTTATTTTGGGGGAGACTAGTATGTGGATTGTGGTTTGGGACATATGGTGGGATATTATTTGGCGGACGATTAAATGCTGATTCATGGGTGAAATTTGGTATGTTGGCAGTTCTATGGAGTCTAGGGAAATGGCGGACGTTTTGAGGTGGGGGCGGTGGTGGGGGCGCCGGTGAGGGTGGAGTTGATTTGTTGGTTCTCGTATTTAACGAGGGGTTTGGGGGCATTCTAGTTTTATTTTCCGATATATTTTTAAAGTACTGGCATTCATTCGTACGGATATCCGCACGGTGAGTCCCATCGCAGTTTCTGCATTTCGGAGGTTGGTTCAGACTGGGGCAGTTTACTGAGTAATGATTCTCGGCACAATGAATACAGGCGATTTGTTTGTAACAATTATTTTTAGAATGTCCAAAGTCTAGACAACGAAGGCACTGAATTATTCCAATTGTTTTCCGTCTTCTTTCAACTTTAACTTTTAAATTGCAGATTTGGCTGGTACGGAGGATTAAGTCAATCGATTGTTCACCGGAAAACTCTGCGGCTACCACTGGGATGGGCTGGTTATCTTTATGTAGTCTGGTGATACTATTTAGGGAAGAGTATTGTTCCTTCAGGTCGTTATATATTTCCTCTTGGGTGATGGAGGGGTGAATGTTTTTGAAAACCACCGAGAACTTTTTATTGGTTGGGTCCTTGTATGTGTGAAATTGCTTTTCGGTTTTAATGAAATACTGAATTGCTTTTCTGTAGTCTTCTATTTTTTGGAAGTTAACTTTGGCTTTGTTATTGTTGAATGTTACGGTGAATTGCGCAGAGATTTGGGCCTTGATTTCCTGATTTAGTTCCATAATGTTTGTAATATTGCTGATGTGGATGGGTGGGATTCTAACATTTTCCGGTACAGGGGGGTCGGTAGCGTTCGTAACATCATCAGGAAGGTCAGCTAGAGTGCTGAATCTATTCTCTGTAGGAATAGCATAGCTGGTATTAGTGTTGGTCAGAACTTTTTTGGATTGATTGGGGTTTTGGATGGGGTCACTGTTTCCGCGTTTGCCACTTGTCACTTGGGGGTTTGGAACGGAGTTTACACTAATATTGTCACTGCACCTTGACGATGAGGTTGCACCTTCTGCTGGCACAAAATGACTGACCTGTATTGGCTGGCTATAATTTTGGATATGTGGCTGCATACTTGTTGCTTGCGGTGCTGTGTAATGATACATCTGCACTTGTTGAGTTGGCGTTGGTTGATACGCTGGAGCGTATAGTGCTGTGAAATCGCGGCCGTCGCCTTCCGCGACCTCCATTTGGCCGACCGTTGGATAAACCAATGCTAATGCATCGGCAATGCACTGGCTGAGGCCAGCGTTGTTGAAAGTTGATGTAGCGTTATTCACTTTTTAGATCACTGCACTTGGTTTAATTTGCGCACTGTGTAGACTAAACTTTCGGCTAATACACCATACACTATGAATGATTACTACTACCGAGAGCAGCTGCGCTCAGAGGTCCGCACAGGTCGACTGCTCGGAGCGGAATGTTTTATAATCCTGAACGGCATTTCAGATTGTGTAAGTCTTTCTCTCATTTCATATAATTAAATCTAAAATTGCAGAATGTTGCAACCCTTTTAATGAAGGTATAGAGAGATAAACTGGATTGAGTGTTAGTTGAAGGGTTTATGTTTTGAATAGGCTAGATTGATGAAGGGTAGGGAACCCACCATCCAGGCGATACGTTACAGAAATGCTTGCTGTGTGTGTATGCTCTTCTGATATTATGACTACACCATTTTTGCACGTACGTATTATCTAGACAAGATGTAGTAATGATATGTGATTGTCTGGGCTATTTGTTATCCGTCCTGCTCTACCTTGCCCCGCTTCCCTGCGATCCGCCCATCGTCCCTCGTTCCATCCTATCTCTCCCCACGCTGTTTCGCCCCACCCCTTCCCCATGCCACCCTGCCTGCCCCGCTCAGCTTGACCGCCTTACACACCCACCTTCGCACCCCTGCCACTGTCCACCTTCCCTGTTCCGCCTCACGCACCTGCCTGTCCTGCCGCGCCTTGTTTATCACGCCCTCCTCGGCCCGAACAGCTCATCGCAATCTCTCAGGGTGATTTGCGGATTGCATTAAAATAAAAATAGCGCTAGATCCACATTTTGTCTTTTCAAAGGAAGAATTGCCTCGCCTTTCCCCTCCCCGTGTCTACGTGTCCGACCTTGCGAGACTTCACTCCGTTCAGGTCCCTTCCTTCTCCGTCCCTCACAGCAAACCGGTAATGGACTCCTTTTTCACATCGTCAAGACGGTGGATTTTGGAAAATCTTTTTCTAGTTGATAAATACATCGTAATATGAACAAGAATTCGAAATTTCACGATTGTAGTTCCAGCAGTTTTGTATTTGTTCATCAGATATATATTTTTCAGTCAGACACTAATATTTATGCAAGGATTCAAGGTGCCCCAAAAAAGCAGCCCCGTAAATACTGAGCGATGAAGAACAATAACATGTATATATAATTTTCCAATACTCTACCGTGTAGGTGCACAACTAGGAATTAGTGCATTCGGCGGTGTGATTGTCATTTCCGCTAATCGGCACTGGTGCGCGGCCTCCACCTACGCACGCTGTATTGCCGAGGTCACAGAGCAATTGTCGTTGCAAAGCATTGAACATTTGTAGAACAGTTGAAGTAAGTCACGGCGTAGTGTTGGTACAGCGAAAATGAACACATATGTCGCATCTAATGCGGTGAAGCTCGTAGTCTTACTCGAAGAGCGATGCCAGGTTCTCGTTCGTAAGATAGGATGGCCGCCGCTTCCGACTCCGGCACCCGCTCGCACGTTCGGACGCCCAACGCATCACTCACTGCCTGCCCGCTCATTTGCCCCCTCAAACACGTTCCCACCATCCAGCTGATACTCCGTAAACACGTAAAATGGACTAGGTCATCACAATTAAAGCGCTACATTCGAATACTGATTGTTATCCTACCAACTGGAAGCTGGCAGGCATAGCCCATGCGTTCGCCATGTGTCTGCTGCTTCCTCTTCCCCTTCTTCAATAGTACTGACTGGATTCTGAAAATAATAACAGCAATAGAGCATATATAATTGTAGGAGCATATGTAGTACGTTATATAACGAGTGATTGAATTAAATTTAAACAACACTTTAGGGCTAGGTATGACAAACAAGTCTTCTCTTGTGGAGTATCACTTAAGGAAGAAAAGGAGAAGATTGGCACTCGAGTTCTAAATATCATGTAAACGCTATTATCTCGCTTCTATATTTAAACTATTGCTACAGAAAAGCACAGACTTTCGCATACTAGTTAGTTTCCTAATTTCTTTGACCGGGGCTAGCTTTTCGATCTTGCCCTATCTTCTTCCCAGCTGCCATCAAACGTCAGCCAAACATTTTTTCACATTGGCTCAGTTTTTCGGTTCCCTAATAGCAGAACCGAAATATTACTTGAAAAATGTGGAGCCGTTGTTAAGAAAATGGCATTATAAGCTCCTATTCACAGAAAACTATTCAGTTTTTGAAAAACATTATTGGAAGTCATTTGAAGTAATTCAACTCACATTTGCAATAATGTATACAAATCGCTGAATATGAGCATGAAGGCATGAGAGATTTTTCAAAGAAATTACGTATATGTAACTTTTGAAATAACAAGTACGTACAGTAAAATTAATTTTATGTCAATACAGTAAAATGATTTTTTTACTCCCTTTGTATAATCCTGTTTGTTGACTGCAACCAGTTGCATAATGATACTCATTACAATACAGATTTCATTATGATTCAGATTCTTGACCAACCACAGAGAAGTTTACAATCCAAGTATTGACAATTAATTATTGAGGATCGTTCTTGTAAATGTTTCGTTCGATTATTTACATTAAAATTGCATTTGATATTATATTATGGTCGTCAATTTTAACTTTTTAAATTATTAGTACTTTTTCGTGGAATATTATTTAAAATAAATTGGATCGTAATTTCACTTTGATCCTGTTTGACTAGCGCAGTATTCCCTCTCGGGGGACTGTGGACTGGTAACCACAGCCACCTGCGGCAGCATGCGAGTGTAGTGTTAGGTGGCCTTGGCTGAATCCTACATGTCAACTGCTACGAAACGATTCAATGTAAAACTTTAATTTATAAAAGTCGTAGAAAAAACTATCGTATGAAACTCGTTGTAATGGTATTAATACACGCGTGTGAAGTTTACTATACTCGCTCGTACCTCGCTAGTATCGTAATATCACACTCGTGTATTAATACCCATCATAAATATTTCTGAAAATGCGGAATTTTGAGCACATTTTCAAAAAAAAACTTAGTTCTCGAGAAACCTCACAAGAAATCATTTAAAGCAAATTTACCTCTAAATGCAATAATCTGAACAAAATCGAAGCTAATGTAAATATTGACATGAGAAATAAGTAAAAAAAGTACATTTTTGTATATTTTTGAAAAAACAAAAGAATAGAGAAAATAGCATTTGTCATTTTATACTTTACATTTGGCACTATCACTACTAAAAATTTAAATAAAAACTTTGGAGCCGTTTTTGAAAAAATCTTCTTTTGGTTATTTTTTAATATTGCACACATTTCACGTAATATTGCGCAAAACAACTAAAATTGTCAAAAGAATATTCATGACCTAACAACTTAATTACGTATGACAAATTGTACTAGGAAAAATCCTCTATATTAAATTGTAGTTGTAGGAAAATGCCGGAAAAAATCGAACTTCTGAAATTTTCGAAAATTCAGAGTTAACATTTTTCAAAAGTGGTGTCAAGGACCCACAAAACATAGATTCTGGTTACACAAAGAGGATTTTTTCTTTATCAGGGCCAGGTAATAAACCGGGTTTTTCCACCAAAAATTCGCCGTTTTTTCCCGCAACATTACATAACTTTCTCTCTACCCCATAAGCGGTAGTGATAAAGAAAACAAAATTATAATGATTTTTTAAAAGCATTATCAAGCTGTACCTGCAAACTTACACTTGGTTGTGAATTGAGTAAAATATAGTTACATCTATTACAATGTTATTCCTGTTTCTACAATGGCGTTAAACTGAATTCTTTAAAAGGCACTGTCTCATTCAAAATAATTGTGTATGCAAGTCTACTAACAAATGGACCGTGTTAATGTTCCTGTTTACACTTGAAACATGACACTGAGATTTGTAATTGCCAGCAGCTTATCGATCACAACCTCTATCATTGTCTCTCAACTGTTTGCTGAATGGGCCGTAATATTGACAAAACGGGAAGCTAGAAAATCGTAAACATAAAATTTTGTTTATGACATTTAACACTTAAGATATATTTCAACAGGATTCTTCTAATGTGCTCTTCATTGTCACTCTTCAAAATTTCCTGACATTACATTTCTAAACTTAATACATGTTGCACACAAGACGTTAATAGTAAAATCATGTTAACTAATCTCTCAGCGTGGGACAATACGTTCTCTAGAGGTTCGACTAGTCACTGTACACATCTTGAGCACCAGGTTTAAACAACTGTTTATCCATGACGCATTTTTGGTAGACAAAGCGTTTTCGCGGTAGTTTTCTCTATCTGACGGAGAAATGGACGAAAACGCTTTGTCCCCCACTAATGCGATTTCCCCTGATTCTCATGACACCATTGTTTACTTTCTCGCCTTACGAAGTACGTACTTCGTAAGAAGAGAAAATTATGTAATCGTGCGCCGAAAACGGTGAATTTTCGGCAAAAAAAACCTCTTATTTTGTCATGTATCTAGTTGCATCAACATCGTTATCCAACACATAAATGCAATCATCTCAGAAACGGCCAAAAAGGCAAAACAATGAAAATAGTTATAAATATTAAAATATCACTTCTGTTTCTACACGAGGTGTATTTCACTCCTGTTTCTACTCGATAAGGTGTGTTGCACTGTTCTGCGGGTGGAAGAGCTGCATTATACCTGGGTATACAACATCTATTGTGTCGAACAAACTTACAGCACATATCGGAATGTTTTTTTCTCCTCTCTTTCTTGGTACCGTTGTTGGAGACTATGTGGTGAAGAGCTCAGGAGCTGCCTTTTGCCATAACTTTTCGAGGGTTGCAGGCTTGTTACGCTTACTTTGGCGCAACTGGTCAGTCAAAGTAAGCGTTAAACAACCTTACTCGTCCATCTGCCTGCCGCCAAGATGGAATGAATAAGGTTGAAAGGCGATACATTGTTGTTAGGAGGACTCAAGATGCTAGAACACGTTTGCAAATGTACATGCCCAGGCATGATTCAAAGTCGCGACCTTTCGGACCCAGACTGATAAAGCACTTCCGCCTTAACACCTTCGGCCGTCCAGACCGGCATGAAATAGAATCTGTCAATGTCGACAATTTGTATTCGGCATCTCTTATAATGGCGGTGATTGCCGGCGTCTTCTAAAAATATCTTCGAGGATCTGAGACCCCCTTGAAATATAGGACTATAACAGTATTCAAAAATAGTTTTGTCAGAACAGTAATTTGGGTATTTACAGAATAAATTAAATGATAATCTTAATGTCATGTGAGAAATGTCAGCCAGTATCTATATATGAATAATCGAATTAACGTATTATAAATAATATAAATGCAATGATAACAAATGTAAATTAAAAGGCATTTATAGCTTTTTGAACTCAAAATTATATTCACACACACACACACACACACACACTATATATATATATATATATATATATATATATATATATATATGTATATATAAAATCAAAATTGAGATTCAACTTTTTCATTGTATTTTAATTTGTCAGTAGCGCGTTTTATTTTACCGTTTACTGCAATTTAATCAAGCATACCTGTTTTAACGTTTCTCATTAATTCATGGTTTCTTCTCATTGTTGGCCTTGGGCCACGATCAAGCGCGCATATTGGCGTTGACTGCTGTGGATACCACCATCGCCTTCGGCCCTCCAGAGCGTTCTTCTCGCAACATCGACGTGCGTGGAGCAGGTGCTCTCGTCATAACTGTACCCGATTTCCATTTTAATACGGCCTGTGTGCTGCATGCATACCGAACCGCGCTCCTCGACGCCGCGACGTCGCCGTCGCATCCCCTGGCGCGCCGCTCTGTCGACGCACAGCTGCTGCCGACGCTGCTCACGCTGCAGCCGCGCTGCGAGTTGCCTCTCGGTTGCCCAGTCTGTTCGTCCGTTTCACCGTTTGCCTCCGCTTTCACGTCTGACCATTCATTTGCCACTCCACGTTTACCCGTTCGCGTCTGCCCGTCCGCGTCTGCCCGTCCGCGGCTGCCCGTCCGCGTCGGCCCGTCCGCGTCTGCTCGTAAGCGTCTGCCCGGCCGTGTCTGCCCGTCCGCGTCTGCTCGTCCGCGTCTGCCCGCCTGTGCTGCCCGTCCGCCTTTATCCGTCACGACTGCCCGTCAACTACTGCTCATCAACGTCTACCGGTCTGACGATCCTCCTGACCATCTGTCTGCCCATACATCTTCTCTCCTTCCGTCCATTCAAAGCCGACCATCCGTTTTCTCACACATCCTTTTCCTCAACACTCTCTGTGCCCATCCACACCTGATCTGACAGTCTATTCGCCCAACCGACAGTCGTGAGCATTTGCGCTCGATTCCCGTCGAGTGAAGAAGCTACGTGCGTGTTGTTCGTCCACCTCACACTGCCGTGCCGCGCGGTGTGCTGGGTACTTCGTGCTCGCCGGACGGTGCCGTGCAGCTCTCAAATCTGTCGGCACGCGCTGCCCGTCAGGGCGTCACGAAAGTACGTTCGCTTTCTGCAGCTTGCGATTAATTATAAGGCGGACGCATTTGCGGACTTTCGAGGTGCGGATATTGCTCGTTCGCAACGCTCGCGTTTTCAAAATGCGTTGCGTTCTTCAGTGCAAAAGAAAGTGATTGTTTATGTGTTGAATATTTGCTTCTGACTGATGAAACGTTGGAGACTTCGTGAGTATGTTTTTATTTCAATAGGGCGGCTTTATTTCTGTTCTTTTAGCATTTGCACTGTAAATAGGATTTGTCTCAATTGAATGAGTTTATTTCAGTATTTCTTACCACTTGAATTGAAATTAATACTGTGCATTAAATGTAAAGGTCTCTAGATTCCATACTGTTCTCTGATCTGAAAGCAAATTTTGTTTGTTAGAAGGTTCGTGGAACTGTCAGGGTGAATAAAAAGCACACGGAACAGTATTGATCAGACTGCTTTGGAAAAGTCACGTGTGTCAATATCGTTCATTTTGATCGCGTAGAAGCTTAATTCAAACATGTTTCGATATTAGTGCATTTAAACTGGCTGCGTCATTCTCTGACTGTGCATGAATGGAGATGAGTGTTCGAAATATTACGATCAGATATCGGCTTATCGCTACCGAAAAGGTTAGTGACCACATCTGCCTGGTATCGCGATTCCGCTGTATGGCGTGCCGTGAATTATATTCGGCGTGCAGCGAATCTGTCACACAAGAAATAGGATGCAGTTCTGTAGTTTGTCGCGGCGTAGTATGTTTGCTCGTCGGGTGTGGGTATGCAGATGTATTCAAAATGGTGTCTGCCGTTCCAAAGTTTTATCTCAGCGAAACATAAACCTCTCAAACAAGAACACGGAAAACATAAGGAATCGCGCTGTTGTAGCGTCGTTAATAGGCACATTGTGCATTGGAGAATGGACGACAGATTCACTGAGGTGCGTTTAGTGTTATCTGGTTAGTGTCCATGCCAATACGTCTCGTGAAAATCAACTTTTATCGATTTGTCATAAACGGGCATTTTACGTATTTCCAGTGTTCATACCAATTGGCTTATTTTTACTCAAATTTTAGGGACAATATGTCTAATTTATTGACCTTTTTGTACTCTGCTTCTCTCAATGTGGCTAGTGTTTATGGTAGAAAAGTTTGTTTTTCGAAAAATGGGTTCGTAATAAAAGTTGTACTCATTTTTAAGAATTGTGTTAAAAAGTATTTTAATAATTAAAACAAGGTCAGATTAAGCTCTTTATTGAATTGTGCTAAACATATAGTACAATTTTCATAGAAGTTATTGTACTTCATTTTAACTTCCGTTTAGGCACGTATTCGCTCTGAAATTTATGAGTAAGAATATTGTAATATTGATAATTTGTCTGTTTTCCAGAGAGAATCTGGATTATCTGAATCCCCATCCCCATCACGGATCCCACCTAAAAAGTTCAAAATATTCCCACCAGCTAAGTTAGCTCTGCACCAGCATTACTGCTGCAGCGGCTGTTCAGGAGGTCCTAGGGTTGGAGTCCCGACGGTGATGGATTTTCAACACTAGCTACGAAGCTAGATGGAATTCATTTACTGTCTGGAGGAGAGTTTTAGTGGCCGGCTGGTCTCATCGTTAGTTTTCCGCTGTTTCTCCTTTTAATACCAGGCGAATGTCGAGGAAGATCGTAAAACGGACTACAGACTGCCCGCGAACTTTCATTCCTCGTTCGTGTTCCCTCCTTGCACTTTACACACAACACACTCACACACATATACTTACATGCACTACATTACCACACTTGGGAGCTGAGCGCTTGTCTCGGTTGAATCAGTGCCGTGGTGATACCTGGAGGAGAAATAGCGCAAGTCAACGTAGGTTCCATCTGGGGCGGATCGCCGTCACGTGCATTACATTACCACGTATGCCGGGTTGGTCCACCGGGAAATTCTGGGAAATATCTGGAGCTGGAAGTTCCCAGAAAGCCGGAATTCAGGTCGGCGCTGAATTTCACCCTCCAGCGGCGAAGGTGAAAACACGTCACCTTCCATGATTTAACTTCACTCACGAGACCAATGGCCATAGCAACTAACGAGCCCGGAAACAGGTAATTTCTTTCGACTTTAAGAGAACTTGTCAATGGAAAGGAAATTTGGATTGCCTAGGTTCGAATTACTCGAATTGTGTGTAATGGCTGTGAGGCTCTGGGGCAAGGGAGACCTGGACGAATATACATCAGTGTGCTTCTCTTGTTCTTCCTATTGCTGAAGAGAGTACGTTTGGGAGGGGGCGAGAAAGCTTCTGAGCGGCGCCGGCGCCGTGTGGGGGCCTCATGAATGACAGGCTCACTCAGCCTTGTTAATGAACGGGCGTAGACTTCGTTTTTCCATGCTGTAGAACGTACGCAGGCCACCCGGGCGAATGGGCCCATTCGCTGACCAATGGCGAGTGGTGCGGGGCCAGGAGAGGTAGAGGAAAAAATCGAATGGAAGGGAGATTCTATTATCGAATGTGAAGTGTTCTCACAAGGAACCTCCGTTGTGTGGAATACTCCCCACTGCGTAAAATCGTCAAATATATTTTTGAATATTTCAATTGTGGTATCGAACAGGAACAGATAGAGAAATAATGTTTTTATTTTCTGTTATGTGTTTTTTATTAAGCGAGAAAAGACATCGGGAAACATTACAAAGATGCTGCACAATAACGCTCTTACGTTTGCGAATAGCAGTAACCGCCAGACTGGGAATACAGAGGCAATTCGCTCTTTTATGTTCCTATTTGAAAATATTAAATGAAATTAAAAGGGAGCTGATTCTCTCTAGAATGGAATCCTAAAAGCTTCCAAACTTTACCATTGGCGTTATCGTAAAACCCTTGTCATTAGGTAATTTTTAAATTTTAAATTTTAATTTGATTTTTAATTTTTTTAGCAAAAAATAGACTTATTAACAATTCGACCTTTTAAGAAACATAAATGCAGTGTTGGTAATTTGTAATTGTAGTTTATTTTCTCATATCCTGGCGAATTTCGACGTTTATTCCAGTGAAAAGTACATATATAGTAATTAGATTTGACCATTCATTTTATAAAATGTCATTGAATCAGGTGAATGTTTGGATCAAGCATTAATTGCTGTTGGCAAGATCTATTAGCTTAAAAAGTCGTTCTAGAGATCGATCTTACAAAATCTAATTTTAGATCGTTGGAAATAATTTAATTTTTTATCAAATCGCTATTCTACATTCCTGTCAATATTTAAAGCACTTTTGAAAGTTTGATTCCTTGATG
Organism: Teleogryllus occipitalis; assembly: GCA_011170035.1. Taxonomy (NCBI): domain Eukaryota; kingdom Metazoa; phylum Arthropoda; class Insecta; order Orthoptera; family Gryllidae; genus Teleogryllus; species Teleogryllus occipitalis. The sequence goes on along the minus strand of BLKR01000406.1, from coordinate 114,541 downwards.
CATGCAATTTTAGCACACTTTTTAAAAAATTTTATCAACTATTAATTGGTGATGCGATTAATAAGTGGACACTTTCATGATAATAAAACAATAATCTGTTATCAGCATTTGGTAAGTCCTTCCCAATAAAAATGACCACTGATCTAATTATACCTGAAAGTTTGTCCTCACCGGGCAGCTGAATGCAAGTGGTTTGTTTTTCTCCTCTGGAATGTTGTTCAGCTTGCTTTCAATGCGTATTGTTTTGTGTTTCGTGTGTGTTGCGTCCTCGTGCCCTAAGCTTTGTACCTTGCTGTGGTTTAGCTCTTTGTGACTTCGTATCCTTTCTGTTTGTCATGTTGGTACTGATACGGTGAATTTTAATTTGCTTTATGTTTGATAGATTTTTTATGTAATGATTATGTGCTTCTCGTTTTTCAATTTTATGTGCTTCTGATTTTTTATTTTCTTGTGTTTTATCTCTACTATTTTGAGATCATGCCCAAATAAAATAAACTAATTTAAATCGATCTTTAAAATCGTTTTAATTTCAAAATCGAATGGAAAATCATCAACGAGGGAGATTTGTATTGTAAAAAGTCAGTCTTCTAAGAAAAGAGATATCGTTCAATGTCTTCAGGAAAGGGTATCTTCCCTGTGGTGGAGTTGAAGGACTTGTGAAGATTGTACTTCTAGCCTATACGTTACTTTCAGTTTTTAGTGTTTTGATGATCAATAAATAAATAAGTCGTCATGTGCGTCAGCGTGAAGGGGATGGGAGCGCTGTCAGTGATTGTGAATGGGATGTTGCGGTTACTGACGCTTACTTTCCCCGATTACTGAGCTGCACACTTCATGAAACAGCCACCTGTTAATCCAGTACTAAGTCCCGAATTACCCAGCAATCTTTGAAAGGTGTCGTTTTTATGTTGTAGTGAAATAAGAATGAATTGCAAGTTTTAATGCTCCTAGGATTCTGAACTTGCATTTAAATTATTTACAATGTTTATTATTAACACATAATTGGATTATGTAATGTAGAATAGTGAGAAAGAGAGAGATAGTTTCACAAACTTCGTTTGACTCATATATAGTTTTTACCCCAACACTTTCAAAACAATAAAAGCTTTATGCCAATTTTTTGTAGAACCCGGATAGTTTTTCTCCCCTCTTTAATATTTCTTGGTTTATTGAAGCACGCGCACGCAAATAAAATGAAAAATATAACAACAATATTTGGTTTTCAACTATGCAAGCGCTACACTAATCTCTCGCCGCCAATATTTACCCTATACGATAAAAGCAAGCAAACGTTTTGGGTACTATCGACATAGTGGGCTGATATGTCCGTGAATAAGTAGTGTTGATATGGTCACTTTTGGACGTAATGTCGATCGAATGAATTTCGAACTTAAGTAATGCGAATAGTTGTAATGAAACTGTATTTCCTTTTTCATTTACACTTTTCTTCATAACATGAGGTTTTGAAGGCAGCAAATAGATTTGACCATCTGCATAATGTATATGATGATATGTTACATCCATTATCTGCATATCTCATAGACCCAAATAGCGTTATAAAGAGTTTGTATCTCTCCCTTTGTATCTCTTATATCACAAAATAAGGTTTGAGTCAAAGTGTGCAACAGTGGATAAGAAAATAAATTAAAGATACATCAGCACATGCTTTCTGGCTTTATTTGTTTCCTCTACGTAATATTATAATACTATCTGAAAATGTAAAAGTGTTTTCAAACAGCAATATTTTTTCCTGCTGGGATTCTAACTCAGATTCTTAGCTTTGGCGTGCGATTCACATTACTCCTACACCACTTCCCTCGTACTTTAAAAACAACATTGAACATTTGCATGTGCAATTTTCAAATATTTTTAAAATTCCAGTGACACTATTTCAAGGCCTACATTTAAAGAACAGATTTCATTAAAATAATCTCTATCTTCAATATTATAGTAGCAGGCAGACGTCGACAAAATTTTGTTATCTTGCAATTTCTCAAAATTACAGAATTCAACGAAAATGAGAACCGCGCTAATTTTATAATTTTACTTTGCTCTATTCTAGAAAAAAAATATAAAGAAACAATTGGGGGTCGCTTTTTGAGAAAATATTTTTATTGCCCTTGTTTTACGCAAAAGTATGCAAAAACTACTATATTTTCGAAAAATTATTCATTGCATTATTGAAACATTTAATATTTTAGTAGGGATTTCAATCTTTAACTTCAATAATGTACTTGTAGAAAGCCGAAAAAAATTTGAACTCTGAGAGTTTTAGAAAATGTAGAGAATTCAACGAAAATGGGACGTGTGCCATTTTTATAAGCGTACTTTGGAGGCCTTTTACAGAAAAAATTGAAAATGTTGAGTCTTCATGTGAAATAGGTACCCCTCAAAATTAAATGTGAGTGAATTTCGCAGAGCCTCCATTTCGTCCAGATCGATCGGCGAATGTCAATATCTGACAAAAGCTTTTAAACGGTTTAGGCGCTAGTGTTGACCGTAGACGGGCAGACAGATTTTTTGCCGTAAACCAGTTTTTTGGTAATGACCCACAAAACGAGCATTCTGATTTCACAGCGTATTAGAGGAAGTAATTTTCTACGTATAAGAGCACGATTTATTCACTTTTTCGATATCAGGGACCTACAATTCAAGTTTTTCTATCAAAAAATGCGTATTTCCGTTGCAGCATTACAATATTTTACGAAAGATGTAAATATGGCAGTTTTTGTTCAATGTCGTATTTGTATTCTTCGTCTCTTGATGTGAATTAACTAACGATGTTTGATATCTTTACCAATGGTTTTATTCATTAGATTTCTTTGAATCTTTAGCTGAATTCCCCAACGTTTTATGAAATTAGGAAGCGAATTATGAGAATAGGCGGAATAATACAATGAAATATTTTTCTGTCAAAATCTAAACGTTTAATTGGTTTTGGATTTTAATTGGTATTCATGTTTTTGTATTTATCCGAGTTCCTGGGTACCTAATGAAACCATGTAGACACCTCTCACGTGGTCGGAGCGTGCATAATTTACTTTCACCATTGTAGAAATCACGACCGTTAATAAGTAGTAGGAAAATGGATCACGGGATCGGTCAATTAATGGATTACACTAGTTTGCCAACGTTTCGGAATATTTTATTCCATCATCAGGGCTAACAACCAAAAACACAATCACAATAAATACGGACAAACTCTTCTGAACAACAACATACAAAAACATGAATGAACATACATGTGGAACAATAATTACACAGATAACTAAATAAATAAATACATTATACACCGTATATCTAAAGGATACACACCTTACTAATACATATAATGGTCAACCATAATGTTTCTCCACAGCACAACTCCAATACAGACTTGCTGAAGCACTCACGTCCATAGCAGGTCCGACCATGGCCACGGCCCGAAAGAAAGTGAATGAAAAACCACTGTATTGTCAGGACCACGTGCTCAGCAACTCCATGCCGGAACCATGCGTATCCGGTTTCATTATCATTATTCATTTATTTATTTACCCTTTTTTTAAAAAAAAATTGTATCTTTACATCCGAACCCGTATTACGAAAGAAAACAATTGTTAACAATTATTTGTGTTACTATATTATTAACTATTAATTAACTATTAATTTACTTTCAGTTACTGGGCTCGTTGGAAATTAACAATACAGACAGAATTATTAGTCACTTAGGTCTTATTTTTTATTCTTCTTGATCGTCTAACGTCAAACTTAACCGGAGATCAATGTAATAAAAGATATTACGACACTGATCGATTACGATACGATTGCGATTCAAGTGTTGTTATACCTATTGACAACAAATAACAAAGATCCTCTGTGATGATATCGCACAGAAGGAAGAATGTCGAAACGTTACGACAGAAAGAACTACATATCCACCATATGGAAATTTGAAAATGAAACATATTGTTTCATGTCGCTTAGTATTTATTCTCTTAATATAATGAAGAAGGATTACAGATTCTGCAACACCATAGTCATTATTCCTTGTGTATATAAAGTTTAATGTTTCAGAAAAAAATGAATGTTTTATATTTGCCTTATTTACCGAGATATATACGTGTATGGTGTAGTGGATTGAAGTAGGATAGCTTGCTACCTACCTTAACTTTAAAACCTACTTACAATTACCACCACTGAATTTTTTCTTAAAGAGTTGTATGTGTCAGACAATTACCAGACATGGCGTTTATAGAAACTCACAAGCCTTTGCATTTAAAAACAATATTTAAACTTAAAAAAACTTGCTATCTCCGCTTGCCATCTTATGATGCAGAGATATCCTATTACCAACTTCAATTGCTTTGTAATGAAGTGAAAATGACGTAATGCTCAAATGACAGAGAAGCGTTCATTTTATTAATTTTAATAAAATTACATTATTAAAATTTATTGTTTTTACTATAAAACCAGGTAATAATAGGGAGTGATAATACATCTACGGTCCACTAAAGTTCAATGAAAATGTCAGGAAATTTAATTGAAAACGCTCAGATTTGTATTTCTAAACGAAAACCAATTGTGTTTTAAATATATAGTTTAGAACTATTCCGTGACCTTTTATCAACTACTATCTACATGAGTATATCATCTTTCTCAGAACGAATAGTCAAATTTAAATGGAAATTACAGTTCATTGGAGCTTTTACGTTGTGAACCAAACGTACGACATTCGTATCGTACGATGACACGATACTTATATCGTAAATAACTATTTTATTTAATACTACATTTTGTGTATTACAGTTCTTTTGTTATTAATACATTCTCATACGTGAAATGTTCTTTTTTTTGCAGGTGAGTTGCTTGTAAAATATCTCTGCGACTTGTGCCTCTTCGTGAAAGCTTCTAAGATGTGGTAAGTTCATGCAGATGCTATCTTGAATTTTTCGGATGAAATTATTGCATTCGTGATACAAAGCATTTTCATGTTTACATAGGCAACAAAATTAATTCAAATTTGGAGCCTAATCTCGAATATAAACAATTATAACCATTCTTTGTGATAAATTAACAGCAAAGGGTGTACATTTCAAAGTTCGCGCGTTCGAGATGTACTTAATTTTCCCTCAAAATCCCCGACTGTGTTGCAGAGAAAAAGAATCAATTTGTCTAAGAATGTACAAGTTCGAATTACTTCAAAAACTGGCCAACAGAGAGCTGCACTTACCGCGTCCGGCTGAACCATGGAACCATTCACTAGGAGCAAATTGACATCGCCGCGATTCCGAGAAAGCTGGCGGCTTTTCAAGCTAAGACCCCACTAGCAACATTGTTACAACTAAACAGTCAAATCTGTTGCGTAGTCGATCGCTTCGTGCAGAAATAGAAGATATTCTCACATACTTCGACGCTCGTATTCATGGACGCTCATTAAATTTCCATGACAAATATTCCTTGCCCAAGCAGGTCAGAGGCGGGTCCGTTGGCAAAAATTTACAAAGGCGTTGAACAGATGTAAATGCTTCCTGAACACGTAACACATGACATCTTCCTAAAGCGATCAATGTTGGAAATCAGTTGCTACCCCCAAGGTGTGCAAACAGTCTTAATGCTTGTCGTTTTCAGAATCTTCCCTTTGACAAAAACTCAGGAAGACGTTTTTGCGGATCTTCGGCCCAAACTTCACAGCTCTCCCTCAACCTAGCTATATTCCCTGCCTTAACAATTCAGAATTTCTAAGCTTCAAAATCTTCCGCTTAATATCGTAGCAGTAAATAATGTTATAATACGTGAATTTATAAATCGGATGACGTTCCCTAGTAACAAAACTATAAAAAAACTATTGTGAATATTGTTCTACTCTCTATTTCTGATTAGTGATTACGATTGAGCGAGAGAATGGAATTGTCACCCCATTATTTTATGTGTGACTTGCGGAACCCGGCAGACGTCTTGTTCCTCTCTCCCTCTCCCCATCTCTCTTTTTCTTTCTCCCCTTTTCTTTCCTTTTCTCTTTCTCCCTTTTTCTTTCTTCCTCCCCTTTCTCTCTTTTTTCCCTCTTAAAATCTTTTCCTCTTTCTTTTCCCCCTTTCTCTCCTTTTCCATCTTATCTTTATCTTCCTCTCTCTCTAACAGACTATCCCGTGCCGCCCTCTTGTCCTGCTCTTCTCGGTCTTCCTCCAGTCACATGGCAACGCCAAGCAACAATGAAGCCAATGTGGATTAGGAAATACTTTTAACTGAAGCGCCATCTTGTGTTACAGCTCTTTCTAGTACTGTTACAACGAAATGAACAGCATAAAAACCTCCATAAAAAAAACACGAGATGTGCCAACTATCATGGAGGTCGGTCAAATGGTGTCGGAGTTTATCGATCTCAGACAAACCACCATCCATTTATATTCTAACGCCACCACTAGTGTAGCAGTAGCTTTGAATATCTCAGGGGGCAGGATCTTTAGGGTATGAGAAAGACACACCCAGTCACAGAATTAGGTAAACAGTAATATATTCTTGAAATATTGCACAAATCAACCCTTTTACACTGTCACCAAAATAAGAGAACAAAAAAAATACTCAATTGCTGGCTGCGCGTTTGAACGCATGCAAACCACTGATGGTCAGACCTCTAAGATAAATTTACAAAAGAAATATTTGCTTATGGTTTCACTCTTCGCCTAGCTAGCGATATTTTCCTTATAACATCCGTGCACGGAGTTCTTGCTTGGCCAACACTAGTGAATGAAATTTTATTTTATTTTTTTCACACTTCCAGAATTAATTTGCCAGCACACATTATTACAAGTCTTACTGCTATTCGCGCACGAGATTCCCTCGTCAATTACATACAAAATGAGGAACACAAATTAATTATCTTTAATACAGCTTCGGAATGAAATGTACTACCGGCGTACGAGGTTATGAAATACTTCACCGTTACTCAATTTTAAGGCGAACATGTAAATTTTAGTATTTCTGTTTCTGGTGCTAACACTACCTTTCTAGTACCCGTCTCCCACCTCAGTTTTATGCAAATTTGGGAATTCAGCCGTGCCGCCACTCGCGTTCCTGCAACGTAGCCCGCTTCAATGCCGCTCCGAAGACCACTCGGTCTCCTTTGCGCCTGCCACCAGATTCAGGGACCAGTCATCTTAACGCCCACCACCAGATCCACGTACCAGTCTTCTTAACGCCCACCACCAGATCCACGGTCTAGTCTTGTTCACGCCCACCACCAGATCCACGGTCCAGTCTTCTTCGCCCGCCTTCTTGCGACACGAGTACGCGTATTGCTGTCTCTCCGCGTGTGCTAGTTAGCGTGTCGCCTCACTAATGCTTTACAAAAAAACTCTCACAGTTCCGCAACTACAGCCACTATTCTGATCCGTTCTAAATTTCAGTTCTTACTGCAATCTCCTATAATGCTCTCTTTACACCACGTAGCCTCGCTACTCTATCATTTCCCACTTCCTACCACCTCCAAAACTACCGCTTCTCTACCTCAACTATTCCGCTACCTTGCTCGACTTCTCACCTCGGCGTCTCACACAAGAAGGGGCTCTTTTCCTCGCTGCTCCGCCGTTTAAATGTTGCAGTGACGTCACGGTACAACCCTACCGCGCTGCCCATATTCCGAAAGTGCACCGCCGCCGCGCTTCAGGCCGCAACTAACAGGTAGCGCATTTTTCGATCAGTAACCGACGTTCTGTTATATCTTCGCTCTCCATGTCTCCGCCGACGCTGCGTGGGCGTTGTGGGGTTTGTGGCGAAACGTCACAATATATAGGCTTTTTATCCTGCAGTATAGCGAAAGTGTCACTCTGAGTTACTCGATTCACAGCGGGCGAGATATATATCGCAGGGAGCGCTTCTTGTAATGGAAATCGGGCACCGGCTGCTTCATTCACATTTCTTGGCCCACATCGGCTGTCAGGCGTCCGTAAACGTGCTGCACTTGTATTGCTTAAATTAAGGCTTGGCCGTTATGAATTGCAAGCCAAGGGCTTTCATTAGCTGGAAGTATCGAGAAGGAATGGTTGTTTACAACTATCTCAAGTTCATATGTGAAAATAAGTATGAAAGGTTTTTCCTTAATTTAAGTAAATTCATTTGTGAACATTAATTGATTGATTGATTGATTGACTCCTAACTATTACGCTTCCTAACAAATCAACTCATTTTTCTCGTAAGTGTAGTGCTTGTTTTTTCCTTGGGAGGTGGCGGTGATTTTCCCCTGCTGGGTGGCAGTTTTCCCGCCCGCGGGCTCTCCACCCCAGCGGGGACAAGCTCTAAGCTCCCGAAGCCATCTCTTAGTAAACGTTAATTTCCACTTGTGAGCAGTGATAGTATTTCATATTTTTTCAGTTGCATTTCATATTGGATTACTTCTTCCTACGACGCTACAATCCCAATTCTCTGCATCTTCATATTCGTCTGACAACCATCATACTTCTGGAGGCTTTCTTGCTCATAGGACTGAAAGATTAGCCCATCAGCCGTCTCCAATAGATGGAAAAGTTAGGATTAAATAAATGCTTGACTATAGATATCAAACAAAAAACAACTTATTGTATCGTTGAACAATACTATATAAATACTTCTATGGTTTTACATATACCAGTTCTAATTTCTATAGTGCAGAGAACATTCTTATATAAGTTCGGAAACTCAGAGAACATTATATAAGTAAACATTGTTACATTGAAGTCTCACGTCGTTCATTTTGTTCAATATAACTTGAACAAATCCAATAAAAGGAAGTGGGAACAGGATTTGGAAGAAAGATTCGCACGCAGTCTTCGTCTCGTACATTCTGTTCCTGCGTCCACCCAAAATTGATCGGAAGAAACCGCGGAAAAGACTATCGTAAGGAGAGTGGCCGGTCTTTAGAATGTATCATCCATGTAAATACAGCGCGCCAGGAAATTCTCTCCGCAGTGGCAACTGTTGTGGGAGTATTAGGAAGATAAATTATGTTGGTAGCACGAGCTGCAGCTTGTAACAAAAGAAAACGCGAATACCATATTGACCATTCATAACAGATGCTGGAAATGTTGTCCCATTCACTTTCTCCCAATGATCGGGTTGCTACCAACGTAAATGCAATCTTTAATAGGAGGCACTGAGAGACTTTTCTGGCGCACCATATTTCATTGAAAGAATTTTAGGTAGTGGAAGTGACCGCCAAAACAAGTTCTCGGTGGCGAGCACCCGAAATCGAGGCGTGGTTGGCCCAGCGGGCGGACAGCGACCAGCAGAGTGGGCCGGACTGCGAACCCGAAGCCCGGGGACCCGTCCGCGTGGCGTCTGCGGAGGCCGTTGCGTGGTGGCTGCCAGTGGCTCGCTCGTCTGCCGGCGTAGCGGAGCGGGCGATGACGCTTCTGCTCCTCACGCGGTTGGGATTTGGCGGCAGCCGTGGCCGGGGCCTGCCGCGCGCGAGACGAGGAAGGTGCCTCCAAAGCATCACGCTCAAAGCAAATTTTATTTGTACTTGGCGTCTGTGAAATGGGCGGGGCCATGGTGTTGCTTGAGGACCAGATGATTGTTTTTGTTTCTTTTGCTTGGAAGTTGTCGACCCTGAACTATCTCTCGGTACAGCCGCGCAAAGGATATTGTAATAAGAGAGAGAGGTACTGCGGAATCCTCTTTGGTTCATTCGCGTATTCGAGTATTTTTGTGTTTTAGGAATATTTAACGGTTGATACATTTTAATCAATAAGCACGTACGATGAAAAAATTAACGCCGGAAGAAATAAATTTGCGCTGAAACAACTCTGCGGTGTTCAGTTTTGTTCAATGCTCATTGAAAAAATAAGGCTCCCTTCAGATTTAAAAGTGGTCATAGGTGGAGTCATTTCGCGAAGATGGAAGTTGCACCGAAAGAAGGGAGGGAAATGCGGTGATTACGAGATATCGCCAGTTTTGTTACGTGAAGCAAGGGGAGAGGCGGCAACTGGCAGTACTAATGGTGGCGACGCGGTAGTAACTACGTCGCTAGTGGCGACGGCGGCGGCGGCTGCGGCTGCGGCGGCCGGCGGCTGCGGGGCGGTCGCCGGCGCGGCCTTGCTCGGTCCTTCACCGGACGTTGCCTGCCCCGCGCGCCGAGCCGAGCCTCGCCGCACCGCGCCGCTCCGCGCCTCGCCTCGCCGCTCCTCCCCGTGGTTGCCGGTGACGCCCGGCGCCGCTCGGTCGGTCGGTGGGTCGGTCGGTTGGCCGCGCGGCCAACGGCGGACATCGCCTGCGCCGAGACGCGAACCGGAGCCCGGCCCGTCGCGCACACGCCTCCGCGCGCGCCGTTAGCCAGGCGGTGGGCCCCGCCCTCGGGAGGAGGCGCGGTTACAAGCCCGCCCATCCATGGGCCAATCTCTGACTTCCCTCCGGAAATGAAAGCAATGTCTTTGGCACAGGCATTCATCATAACGAATTTTACTTTCGCTTTAACGTTTGCGACGTGGGTACAAAGGTTTCTAGTGCGTCCTATGCACTGGTCATCAGTAGAATTGTACATCAGAGAATACATTAATAAGATTTGTAGAACGTGTAAAAATATCCAAAAATGTAAGAATCCTTTCTCAGAAACCAGACAATGTCAACAAACACCGAGAAAAATCTAGTTGGAAAAGGTCTTGGCTAAATATGTTTTACATTCTGGCTAATAAATTTTTTTGCGTGTAAAAAATGTGAGGACTTCATAATTCGTCTCACTAATAGAAGTTTCCCAGAAAACATTGATTAGTGATTCTGTGCTGCTAAAGCCATTATTCCCGTAAGTGTAATGCATATTTTTTTCGGCGGTGATCTTCCCCCGCTGCATAGGGAGGTCCAGCGCCGACCTACGTCAGCTTGCGGGTTTTCCCCGACCAGGTATCTCCCACCAGCATGACATCGCCCCAACTGGGAAAAGATCTAAACTCCCGTATGGTAGTGTTGGGCATTAGAGTGGGCGTGTAAGTAAGGTGTGAGGAATGGACAAGGAAGATCGGCATTCATCTGGCGTTATTCGGAGGAACCACGGAAAACTACTGATAAGAACGATCGACCGTTAGCCTCCAGACAGCGATTGAATGCGGCCCAGCTGTTTAGCTAGTGTTGAAAATGCTGCAATCGTCAGGATTCGAACCATAGGACCTCCCGGTCAGAAGCACTGCATCGACATCAGTTGTTGCCCTGAGCCACCTTTGCCGATCCCAAAACCCACTTTTCTAGACTTTGAAATCTTTTAAAATTTAGATAATAGGATGTTAGCCGATACTCGTTATAAACCGGTATATCCATGACTCGCATTCCGTTTTAATTTGGTGCGAGAGTAAGGGTGATGGATATCGGAAGTAATGGGAAGTATCTAAAACCATCTCTGTTACCAGAAAATAATGGTATGAGGGAGGTAAGAGGATGAGAGTAGAGAGACTCCTGGGAATTCCGCTTCGTCAAGATGTGCAAATCATCGTTTTTCGTGACACGTGACATTTCATCTAAGTGGAAGCATTTTCAAAATATATCATGATAAGTAAATCGATCGCTTGCCAAGCATGAATTCAATTACATTTACTTCCTCGCAACGAAGTAGAGAGAAAATTATGTAATGCTAGGCGAAAATGGCGAATTTTCGTCAGAAAATTTCTCATTCTAGGGCCCTGGTAACGAAAAAGTGGATAAATCCAGTTGCTAAATTTAGGAGAAAAAAATTATATAACACGTGATGTAACCACAATGAATGTTTTGTGGGTCCTTGATGCCGAAAAATCGAATGACAGCAACGCGTCTGCCCTTGTCACTCCGCCTGTCCACCGTCTGTCCGTCAATCTGCCCATGCGACTGTCTCTCCGTCTGCCCGTCCATCTGTCCGTCCGTCTGTGAAAACGCTAGCAGCTAAACCGTTTAGCAAATTTTCTCCAAAATTTATATTCCGCAATCGATCTGGCTGATGTCACGACCCTTTGAATTTGAAACGGGTATTTTAATTTTGGGGAGTACTTTACATGATGCCCTTTTCATTTTCCAAATTTTCAAAAAATGGATCCATCGTTTTTGATTAAGATTTGTTGTTGGATAGTGGGAAGGACGGTTAAGAGAATGGTGCAGGTCACATGTTCGTTTAAAATCCTGATTTTACGAAAATTGCGTAAGTTAAAAGTTTTTGCGAGTCTTCCTACAACCAAAATGATGAAAATAGAGATTTATTCCTGTAATGAAATCTGTTTCTTAAAGATAGATTTTGAAATAAGGTCATGTACAATTTTTCGTAAATTTGAGTACTTTTCCCGTAATTTTGGGTGAAATTACAGGCCAGAAAGTACGTGGTGTTTTAGCACTACTACTTCTTTTTATTCCATAACGAGTCATGATTTTCTTCTTTATTCCATAACGAGTCACATGTTTTGGTATGATCCTAGATGATCTTACACTTAGAGAAAACTATGACTGACAAATTGGTTCTGTCAGACTTGTAAAATAATCTATTGCAAAATCTGTAATTATTTTTTATAATCCGAAAAATGATGCATTATAAATACGAGGAAAAATATGTTTGAAATTAACATTGGTATGAAGCTAGTAAATGTTTAATAGATATCATAATTACTTGGGTTTTAGTGAATAAATTTGGTAGTTCATGAATCCATGCATAAAAACCGTAGATACACATGTGTCATTTATTAATTTATTTATATATTTTCAGAGTGAATTGGATTAATGTGGTTTGCTATCTACGAATTTCAAATCCATTCTTCAATTCCACATTCCACGCTTTTGGGCGCAAGATATTATTTTCTAATTTCGATGTGTTAAAGTATTCTACGAATCATTGTTTTACATTTCGTTCTCTACATTAGTTTGATATTGACCTGTTTTATTAGTTTGACTTTTTTCAATGTTTGGACATTTCTACACATCGTAATTGTTTCCAAATTCATTGCAAACTGTATCGTCTTATTTGATAATGTTTTTCCTCTTGGTTTATTGAATAAGTAATTGACACATTTTTAGAGACGATGTTCGTTATTAAGTTGTAAGTAGGAATTAATTTTGTAATTGTTGTGAATTTATTAATATCGCAGCGAACGATGTTTCAAGATTCTGTTCGCAACATGGCCATTTATAAGTACGTGCTGCGTGTTAATTTCACATCTTGCGTTTCGCGTTGTTTAGATTCTGCGAGATATTATAGCCGAGGCGAGGTTATTAGATACGCTCGTCTGGAAATGAAGTCTGCGTTATTTTCTTCTCCCCCGGGGCCGCCGCCGTCTCGACGCACCTCTTCTTTCGTGTACTCAAGGAGCAATTAAGCGTTACCTTTGTACGACGTCTCATTATGTAAAGCGACGAACACGCTGCCCGCGTCTCCCCGCTCGGGGAAAGGCAACGATGTTGCGCGAGGGAACGATCGTTCCCCCCGCCCGAAGCTGCTGTTAGGCCCGAGGACGTTAATTCCGAACGCGATTTTTCTCTGGCACATGGAGCTCCCATAACGCAGCGCCCGAGTGGGCGGGGTCGGGCTCGACCGGCAGGGAATTGGTGGGTTCCCGCCCGCCACTCCGCGCGGGTTAGCCCCCCTGGAGAGGCCACGGGGCTCCAGGCTGTGGAGCGATTGGCCCAACTGACCGAGCGAAACGCTTAAACCACTTTGGTGCAATTAGTTGCTTTGCTTTTAATGGATCTATCCGTTGTATACTTCGATCTGTAACTTACTCTCCTGATATCGTTAAGGATGCGACAGATTGTTTCTCCCATTTTAGTAGGCTAGTTATGATAGTTTTGGTATATTATAGGATTCTCCTGCGCGACAACCATCGACGGTTTTTGTTTCAAGAATCTTAAATTTTAAGTTGTTCAACATATCGAATAAACTTGGAAGTCGGACTTCAAAGCTGAGGTTAAGGACTTCAAATTTTATTTCAATTTACACCATTTCAATCTTTTAACAAATAAATAATTCTATTCAATTTGTTATCCAAGATGAGAGAAAAAACACGAATTACTGAAAATCGAGTTGTAATGTACACTCCATTCGAACTATTTTTTGTAAAATTAATGATTATATTTTGTCAATGCTGGCCAGTTACTATATGGCATTCTCTTAGGAGATGTCGAGCCCAGCTATCTCTGGAACGAAATTCGTCAGCGATAGCTCAACGGCAGAAGTTGCTTCTGAAGCTTCATTGACCGAGAGGTATTAGGGTTCGAGTTCCGAAGGTGGCGAAATTTCAACACAAAGTACATTGTTTTGTCGAATTCAACCACTCTGGAGAATTCTATCGGCCGGTTGCCCAGATCAGAAGATTTTTTGTGGTTTTTCCGATCAATATCAGACGGATACTGAAGCACTATCCAAACAAACGAACAGGGCCGGGCGCGATCTTTCCTCTTCCTCGTCCTTTACACTTACATCTTCTACTCTACCACATAGTGAAGATAAAAGTTGGGAATTTAGAGCTTGTTCCGGCTGGCCCGGTGCCCCACTGGGGAGATACGTGAAATGCGGAAACCCGCAAGCCGACTTGTAGGACGCACTGAACCTCAACGATTCAGCGAAATAGGAACACCGCCACCTCCCTGGATATAACATGTACTACACTTACAGTACTAATGCCCTAAGAAATTGACGCGCCCGGAATCAATCCTCCCTCACAATCCCATTATGAAGCAGGAAGGGTTTGTGGCCAACTATTACGCCGGATGGAAGCACTGTGCGGCGGGGGCCGCGGGCTGTGGTTATCGCCGCGAGGCGTGATTGCAGCCCGGGCGCGTCCGTTTACGGAACGGATGGGTTGCTGCTGCTGCGTGGCTCCGGCGCTGCCGGTGCCGCCATTATCTACTGTCTGCGCTCGCGTGGATGCTTGGCTTTCTGAGCAGCCTCAAAGGCTCCGTATATCGTACGCATGGAAGAGGTACACCTAAACACAACCCCCGCCCCGCCTCCTCATGCTTGCGTGTGCTGGCACGTGAGAAAATCTCTTGAACGACTGGGTCAGTTGAATAGGAAATTCTTGTTACTTTAATAATAAGGATATTGCTAGTGTATTTTTGTTTTTAATGATAATATTGACACAATTTGTGTCACTAATCTCGAGCGTACCTTCTTTGCTGGCAGTACTATGAAGAGAGATCCGCGAAACTGAAATATTGACAAAATTGCTTGAAACTTTACATTTGTGTTGTTGATAATATCTTGTACCTTTACATGTATTTTTTGCTCGTGAATTTAATTTATACAACTGATTGGTGGACTTCACACCTATGATCATGAGTACATGAGTCGTATTCTGGCTTTGACGTTTAGATCTCCGAGGCATAATGGAAGGCTATGGTTAAAACTTCTTGAAAAACAGTAACAGAATTAAATAAACTTCTAAAAACCCATTGAGGTGTTGTTCTTTTGTTACTGTTAATATGCGACGTTTTATTTGTGCGGAGTCTTTAGAATAGTGAAGGCAGAGAAAATCATACTGCACTCACTGAAAACACACCATCTTAGTGAAATCACACCCTAGAAAGTCAATTGACAATTTACTTTATCGAATCTTGAAGATTGTCATTTATGACAATATTTGGCGATTGATATTCAAACCTTTGTCTTGTCTTTCCTTCTCCATAACTTTGCTTCAGTATCGTATGTGTATTACAATCAAAGCTGTATGCAAATACCTCTCTAATTTCCGTGAAAACAGACGTCTTTTAGGGAACGTAGTTTGTCATTCTTGTGTCCTTAATATTTATGACATAGTTCAATTTTTGTGACCAATGTTTGCGACAGTGCTATATTTGCATTGAAATAGAATTCCAATAGACATGGACACACTGTTCCCCCAAACCACGTTCCCGCTTCACTACTGACTGGTGACATAGGCATTGCCTCGCTCTGCTTACCACCGTTGACACTCAAGTGGTCGCCCTGCTTTCGGGGTCTGAGTGCAGAAGGGAGCACCTGCTGAGTAGAGAGATGGCCGGTCGTGAATGCTGGAAGATTGGCAGTTGTTAACAGAAAGTACTACCAGTTTTTACGAAGTAGAGTAAGCTTTTACATAGTGGAGCACTATAAGTTTTTACACAGTACTGCAAGTATTTACATAGAATCACTCAACTGTATTTATATTCAGATGAGTTTTTATTTTATATATTACATTTATGTGGGTAAGTATCCAGTTGTTTATATTAATACATTTTTAGGCAAATCACACGTTATTTTTATAAATTCAATGTTAAAATTATATTTTAAACGTTTTAAAGGTTGACGTGTTTTCAATTTTAAATTTCAAATACCTGATGATGGGCGCAACAGACGCCGAAATGTTGTGTAAATTGTTAATTTTAATAATCATCTGCCTTTTTTGACGTGTTAATATTCGTTTGACCCTTAATGACTGTTGTAAAAATGAAAGTAGAACTTTTATTTATAAAGGATATAATGTGACAAAATAATATACAATTAAAATGCATTTGAGTTCCTTCTTACGGCGCAGTTAATTTCAAGTAATTGAAATTCAAAATTGTTGTCGGGCGTATTCAACAATGCATATCTGTTCACAGTTGTAAGTAAATGATCGTAAACATGGATAAGAGCAAAAATTTATTGCTTATTTATCCTCGAAAATATATTTTATTACATGGAAGTTTTTTTTCACTTTTCCCCATAGCACGTCATACGCAGTTTGAACTGTTTTTTGACGTAAAATAAATAATAATAATCGTACCGAACACGCCAAGGAGGGGAGGAGCAGGGCGAGCCAGGTAGGGCTGGGTGAAACCGCGCGGGGCAAGGTTAAGAGAGAGTGAGTAGAACTGGGAGAGAGGAACGGGGCAGGGTGAGATTGACGGGACGGTGTAGGGCATCATTATTAAATTTCCGGGCAACGAAGGGTACTTCAGCGAGTAAACAATAAAAAATCAGTAAGAAAATATATACGACTTATGAAATCAACGCGAAACTGTATGGTTATGAACCAGAGAATGCGAGATTAGGCCTGCCCGCGCCAAACAGGTGGGGTGGGGGATAGAGCAGGGACGTGAAGAAAAAATATACTTTTTTACTGTGACTGGTTACTATTACTAGTTATAATGTTTACTGATTATTTCATATTTGAAATAGATTGTAAATATCCGTTAAATTAAAAAAAGAAACTGTTACTGGTGCAAGAGTAGTGGAAGTCTTAGGGAGAAGGGCAGTGAGAGTGAGTGTGAAAGCGCGGACGAGAGGAAAAGTGAAAACAAAAAGAGATTTAGGAGTAAAGTAGGAGCTGGAAGAGAGCAAGAGAGGTGAACAGTGGAAACGGTTGTGACAGCGAGAGTATGGGCGGCATGCATGACTGGAAGCGCTTGTGACGTTAACGACGTTCACTGTGCACAGAGGGTCAGAGTGATACTAAAATATTGCGCATCATAATTTCTGAGATAACTAACTAAGCATTTAAACAAGACAAATAAATAGAGTGTAAGTTATATACAAAACCATGTAAAATAATTATTCCTTATTTTCATTGAACCCATTTCAAATTTTTGTGTAGTGTCAACGCTTTTCATTGCGAAAACTAACGACCAATTTTTAAAGAAATATTCTTTTATACCAGTTATGAGCTGAAAATCGCACCAAGTTACAAAATTTTATCACACAGTCTAGAGTCTCATATTATGATGTATTTAAATTAATATGTTGAAGCGGTACACGTTTTGAGTTATCAGGGGCTTTAATTCCTATATTTTAAAGTGTATGTATTCATTAATTACTTGTGTCGTGTTGGTATGTACTTATTCTGTTGCGTCCTCGTCTTCGGACCTGTGCGGTGGCAGCGCCGCCTGGCGCGCGGCCAGTGGTCGCGGTCGACGCTTGCGCCGCGCCGCCGAGAGAGCGCGCGGGCAGCCGTGCGGTGGGCGCCGCGGGCGGTAGTTCGGGTGTGAGCCGCGTCCGTGGCGACCCACACTGCGGGACACTGACTCCGCCGGCTCCCGGCCTTCACGCCGCGCCGCGACCCTGCGCCGCGCGGGGGCGTGGCGCTCGCCCGCAGCGGGCGCAGTTCCTGAGGGCCCCGGGGGATCGAGCACAAGAAGAAAGTGGCTTTTGCTGTTGCCTCTTTGGATGTTATGCTTCCTGTTGGAAGTTCATTGCTGTTTCCGGGCGCGTCAACTGCTATGGTCATTAGTGTTTTTGTTAGAGTGAATGTATCGCCCCGAGAGGTAGAGGTGTTCCTTCCCTGCAGGATGGTGAGATCTCGCGTTGACCTTTACGTCGGCTAGCGGGGAATTCCCTCTTCCAGGTTTATCCCCCTCCCCTATCCAGGCACTGCCCAGCCGTGGCAGTATGTAATCTCCCGGCTGGTCTCCCAACACGTGGGTAGTGTACTACATGTATTTATAGGTGTGAGGGTAAAGGAAGTGGAGAGGATTTGGTAAGGTTGAGGAAGGAAAGATCACGCGCGGTCCGTGACCCGTTGGTTATGATTCGGCATTGATCGAAGTAGCTAGTGAAAACCACCGTTCAAAGCTGCCGACCGCTATTCCGAATTCTCGTCCAGACTGCGGTTGAACTCACTCTGCGTATTCTAGTAGAGTGTGTCGAAAATCCGTCATCTTCGGGATTCAACCTAAGACCTCCCGATCAGAGTTGCTGTAGATGATGGTAGCGACAATGTTGCCTCTGAACTAAGTCGCCGGTCCTGTTGGTAGTTTGTGTTTTGATTCGTTCATGAAAATTGTTAGGTTGTAAGTCATATTTTGCAACGTTTCAAACCATATTTTTTTAATTAAATTTATTTTAAGTCACATCAAGAGCTAGGTCATTAGCGACTAAATAAATACAGTATATTACATTTTACATTGACAATATTAAGTTTTTACAATTTGGAGGTTTCATTACAATAACGATTATGGACACAAAAAAATAAAACATAAACATGAAAATTACATCAATGATAATTACTTCAGAAAGGAATAGGAGATTTCAGTAATCAGATACAGTTTAAAATTTCCCAAAACTCCTATTTCAGTACAAAATTTTATAACATTGCTTTGATAAGTACTATCACTTAGAATGGAACTAAAACTTTCCTTATCAAAAAATTGAGGTCTGACAGAATTGTACTGGGGACATTCCTGGAGGACGTGATTAATGTTCCGCGAGCAATTGCAAAAGGTACACACTGGGATAGGTTTTTTCTCTGGTATATGGCTACAACCGTATAATTTAAGTGTGCCCCTTTTGGATTTCAGTTAGAAAACATCCCTACTTTTTTTAAAAACATGGTTCTTATCAATACAGCTTTCATGAAAATTAAATGTGTTACTTTTGGTATATTTTAACAACAGTTGAGTCAGACTGATTATTCAGTTCCTTATTTCATGATACTAGTCTTATAATCAAGGGATTCGTTTATAACTCTGAATAAACTGATTGTCTTTTAATATTTCAGAATTGGGGATTTCTGGCAATTCAGAATTCCGGCAAATTCTATGGTCTTTGTTTTTCCACTTCTCTTCCCTATCAACACTTGATATCTATTGTGATCGCCTTCATTTTTGTTTTCATCACCCTTGTCCCTCTGGGGCACTACTGTTCCACTGCGCGTGTCTGCGGCCACAGCCCTTTATATTTCAAAATATGCTGGTTTGAACGTGACTTCATTTCGACGAGAAAAGCCAAAATGGATCGGCTTGTAATTAAACTTTTAATACAAAACATTTTTCGAAAAAAAAAAAAAATCACTGACTGCCCTTATGACTTTTACATTTTTGTTACAACTCAATAGTCACGTTCAGATGTTTTGTTGCGCTGGCGCATTGAGGCAGGCTTCAAAGGGTTTCTGTGTTTTTGTCATGAGCGAATCGGCTGTGCGCTTTGTGCAGGTATTGTGATACTCGTTGGCGTGCGCGATCCGTATGCGCGCGTGTGGTTTGCTGTAGAGAGCGAGAGAATCACAGTTCATTTTCCTCTCCATGTAAATTCGGTTGTAAATGTAGTTTCACTCGCACACGATACACGTAAATAATCTTGATACAGGACTGTGAAACACGGTGCAGGGACCATGTTTTTTGGACCATTATCTGAATGCGAATGTTTTGAAAGTGTATTGAATGTCGCCGGTGCGGCGCGCAGAGAAGTAAATGGAATATTATACTGGAATTTTGTGTGTATTAATATGCTCCGTTACATCATACTTGCATCGCTGTGGTTCTCCATAAAAACGCGGTTTACGGTTACTGACATTTTAACCAAATTCACGTGAATCTTGAATGGGATAACGCCACATTTCCAGAACATATTACATCGGAAAGGATGATGTCATCAGTGATGAATTCGGGCAGAGACACTAAACAAATTAATGACCGTCTTTCTCTTCAGAGACGAGCATTAAATTGATTGCTTGATTAATTGTTTCGTGTTTCCGAACGCATCAACTGTTGTGGTCATTAGTCCCGCAAATGTAAATCATGTTTTTATTACGGGAGGTGACGTTCTTTGTCAGCTGGATGGTGAGATCCGGCGCCTACCTATACATCGCCGTGCGGGGTTTTCCCATCAACGTATCTCCCATCAGTGAGGCATCGCTCCAATCGGAACACTTTCTGAACTCCCGACATGCATGTATGTGTAAGGGTATGTAAGAAGGGGTGACGATAGGACAAGGAAGAGGAAGGAAATATCACGCGCGGTGCGTGGCAAGTTTATTAAAGGTACTGCTTCGGCATTCGCATGGTGTTGATCGGAGAAACCACGGAAAACCATCGATCACTGTATCCCGCCTTAGAATACTCCTCCAGATACCAGGCTGAATCCTAGGTATGTAGCTTGTGTCGAAAATCCTGCCACCGTCGGTATTCGGAACCCTAGGACCTCCTGGTCGGAGGCACTGCAGTGACATCAGTTGATGCCCTCAGCCACCGTCATCGGAAATCAGTAAATACTTGAGTTCTCGTACAACGGGAATAATCGAGATGCTATTTTAATTCTTACCCGACATGAAGCTGGCGACGTCCGTTTGAAAATCTTACTCAATACCCGCATACCTATAGGTTCGATTTTCGAAATGTATCGCAGTTCCTACTGAAACATTCAAATCTTCCAACTATCTTAAGCCAATACATTTTGTTTAAGGAAGTGTTTAAGTATCATGTGAATGGGAATATTGAGTGCATTATTAACGTTTAGAAACGTTGGCTTGTAATTGCAAATAAAATTATTAATGTTACTATATAGTAACATTAATATAGTCTCTAATCTTCAACTTCTGGGATCACAGTTAGATTCAGTTCAATTGGAATTTGTACTGCATAAAGTCGTCTCGCGGCATATTTTCGAGAAATCCTCCTTTATCCAGCACCTCTCATTTTGCTGTCAATCCTATCAAAAAGACATGCTCAGAAGCTCATCGAGACGTTGACTATTACCTTTCACGTAAATGGGTAAAGAGAAGTAATCTTCCACAATAAAAAAATTTAAATATTACATTCCTGCATACTTGATTCGAGGACATTTTACCTCATCATCTTTGCTTCCCAAGTAACATGATACAAAGCATGTGTTTTAAACCTGCACCCTTGCCGGCGCCAATTTGTACCCAAGAGCATTTGGTCCGGGACCGGCAAGGGTGCGTGTTTAAAAGCCATGCTTTGTACCACGTTACTTGGGAAGCACTGATGATGAATAGACCTCGGAATTGTAGGCACCAAAAAGTTATGATGTAGGCACCTAAAATAGGTTACAGAATTATGAAATAAGGCACTATAAGGCATGGAAAGCAACGTTTCAGGCACTTAAAATACATTACAAAATTATTAAATCAGTCATTTAAAAACATTAGACACGAATAGTTATGTTTCTGGCATCTGAAACTTATCACGAAAGGATTAAATTAGGCACTTTATTCTGAAATACATTTATGAGAGTGACTTCACGCATATTATTTTATTCACTTTCATAATTAGCAGCACATTATATAATTAATATTTCTTAACATTTTCTACAGTAAGTTTGTCTTATCTATTAAAATGAGTTTGAAAGCTGAAAAAATCTTTTCCACACAAATATTATACGAGCAAATTTAAATTTAGTCAAATTTCTCATGTCCATTCTTCTGGAACTTTCCCTCCTCCTCCTCCACCAAAACCCACACGACACATTAAACCATATCCGGGATTCTTTTATATCCCATTTGCAGCATTCCTCTTAGCCATTAATTTTCACTTGGGCGTGTTGCACCACTGACACTTAATCTATCAAATGTTTTCCTTTGCATTCCAGTTTGGCTATTGTTGGAGGCAGAAATTATAAAAATGTATAATGCGGGGCAGGTTTTCGTAAGCTTTGCCTTTCCGACAGTAGGCTTTTGCCTGATTTGTGCCTTTCCTCGCCTGGATTTCATAGACGACGCGCCGCGGCAATTAGCCTCAACCTGTCAGCAGTATAGCTGGACCGGGAATGGGTATAATGACCTAATCGGAATCGAGCGTTAATCCTCTTTATATTGACTTGCAGAGCTCCTTATGTTCGGTGAGAGATTTCGGAGTGTAGCGATTTCGCAGTGTAGACGATTCGATCAGGGAATATTCACGTTTAGGAAACTCCGCGAAGGTATTTGCGTTTCAGTATAACAAATGTTTAAAAAATGAGTTATTAAAATATAATTCTTCAAAATTACTTGTTTTAGGCACTTTTAGGCAAACAAATATTAAAATAGACATCAACCTCCATTTTAGGACATTTTAGGTACTCTTAGAGGCTTTCAGTAGATCTATTTTTTCATGATCCGTCAACATCTGCAGTTATTTTACACAATCTCCTAAAGGAACTAAATAGGCATTTGCCCTAAAATCCGAGGTCTCATGATGAAGTAAAAGTCCTTGAAACATATATGCAGGAAAGGAAGATCTAATTTTAGTGTGAATGCATTTTTATTTTGAAAGATTACTTTTGATCCATCCATATCGATTTCGACAAGATTTCTCCGGTAACCACCGCGTTTATTTTCTTTTAGTTCCTCCTATATTTTGTAGCGAGTCGGAAAAATACAGTAAACCAAAGACTTGATAGCAATAATACCGCTATCTTCCTTTTGACAACGAACAATCTCCATTTTTTAAAATAGGAAATTCCCGTTCCTGAGTCAGACTTACGCTGTAAGTGATTATTTGTGGATGATTTCGTGGTAATAGAAATGATGAGGTTCATAAAGGAGTTACATGAGGCTGTAGGAAAGGAATTCTAGAAACTCTTGTCTCGTAACCGTTTTGTCCACCTGAAGTTCGATATGTGAAGCAACATGTTAAAATACGTATATTAACTCCGTAATTCATTTCAGTGTAGTTTGAAGGGTATTCCTAATATATTTTGTACTTTGTGAACCTGGACCAAAGATATGACGAACCCAATAATATTAATTCCATTTCAAAATTGGAGAAAGATATTATTCACATCAAAAGTGATAAATATTATGACATGACCTATTCAAAAGGCATTGTGTATTGTATTGGAATTAATATGTTTTGATCTGTTGCGTTTCATTAAGGATGCGACAACGACTACAAAACTTTCATGTTTTAAAATATCGATGTTTAATATTAAAAGATCGATGTTAATAATATATCGTCAAAAAACCATTGATGGTTTTAAACAACGAAAACCTGATCGCTTAGGGACATCTTAAGGGGTCAGAGCTTCTTCAGTTTGCCGTAGAAGAATGGGAGAAGGGTATCTACGCATACTGCACATGCGTTGACAGCTTTTCCATGTGCGGAAGAACGAGAAGAAGCGTGGCAAATACCAGGGAATGAGGATGAGGGTCATCATCTTGGGAAAGATAGTAGATGAAGGTAGATTAAATCGATTTTACATCGATGTTAAAGAAACTTCGGCGATGTTTCGTCTAAAACATCGACATCGATGTCGCAACACTACTTCTCATCTATGGTCCCAGATTTAAATCCTATAACTCGGCGGTGGATCAAGAGCGCCCGCTGTCCCATACTTTGCGTGACACCCCAATGAACTGCTTATGAATAGTTTGGTAGTTACTTTAGCAAGCCGTTGTTGTCTTACCTGGCCCAACGAAATTAATTTTAGACTGTAACCAATTTCCGCAATACTTGTAATTCCTATATTTGATCTGAATGGAGTTTCCAATATCAGATTGTTTCTGACTTTTTTCTCCTGTGGTTTCGTTAAAAATGGTAGAAATATATTTGCATTGTGACATTACAGTGGATTATTCAAATTCACAGGAATTTTGTGGTATCGGCAAAAATAACCAATTGAAAATGCTTTAAATTGTCGATATCGAAGTATGATCGTTTTTCAGAGTTGGTAATTGGAACTGAAATGGAAAAAGTGATAGACAATTTAATTACATGTGTGTTTTCAGTATGACTAGGTTTCAAACGAGTATGTTTTTATGCAGGATTTAATTGCACGCGAACAGTGTTTCAGGATGAAATATCACATAATGTTGCTTTAAAATTACCTTGCAAAAGCAAATGAGAACATGAAACCAGAACTTAGTCTACCTTATAGTGTTCCAACATTTATACGGAATGAAATGGAATCTATGCTCATAAACTCACTAATTTATCCCACACGTAAATTAACCCATCTTAGTGATTACTTTACCATTTATTTCTTCTCAAGAGAATGCTGAATGAGATTCAACTATGTACTCTCGTTTTCAAGCATTCTAATCTTTCTTCCTGTAGTTAGCTTCTTTAGTTTCCCTTCATTTTCTTACGTCATATAGTACATCATCGACGTTATCGTCTTCAATATCGTCGTGCGTTCATTGGTCATACCTGATAGGATTTAATTGTATCGGATTCCGGGAGACGTCACACATTTACAAGAGCAAACATGTTGCTACCTTTTTTGTAAATATGTTGTTGCGTTGTTTTTGTAAATATCTTTTTCGCCTTTGCAGGGTCTGGTGAAGCAATATTTTCTCTTTTTATGTTCTGGCAGATATTGTATCTATATTACAGCCCATGGTGCCTGTTGTCACAGTAACTCGTTGAGAGTTATCATAGCCTTCTAAAAAAACATTTTCTTTTTTTGATACTAGAAGTTACAGTATCGACAGCATTGCGGAAAATATCTTCATTTAGTTATATTGGAGTTCATATGAATAAAAAATCCAGATTATCGGTGCATAAGTAAACGTCTGTGATTAACATTTTTATCATTTTAAAGACTTTTTCCCTCTTCTTTTTACTCTTAATTCAGATTCGTAATTAAATTATTATCGAAGGATTGTGTTTGTAATGATTGTACTTACTTCCCCGTGTTTAAGTTAATAAAATATATTTTGTCAATGCAAAATACAACTTAAACTTAATATTTTATTTATATTTTAATTGAAATAAAAGTCTGTATGTCATGTCCTGCGTTATGATGAATGATTTGAGACCAATTTATTCTGAAAACAGCGAATCTTTCGATGTACTGATACATTGTGTAGTTATTTGCACCTAAGCATTCCATTACATATCCTAGTCCACTGGTCCTCTGTGAGCGACACATGTGGGTAGGACAGCGCGCTCGGGGCGATGCGACGTCGACGGCGACGGCGGGGACCGTCCATCCGCCTAGCGGCGTCGAGGTCGCGGTGCCGCCACCGCCGCTGCGAATGTCGATAACCTCCGGAACATCCTGTCACGTGGGCCTGTTTCTGTGCGCTTCACGAGTCGAGACGCGAGATGAAGAAGGTGGAGGAGAGAGGTGTGCGCTATGCCCGTCGGCCGACCGTCTGTCTGGCCCATGGTGGCTGCTCGGCGCGACGCGGTGGTGCTTCTCAGTCCAGCCGCTCGATTTTTGTGCACCAAAAGCAGTTTTCTATTTTAATTATTTCCACAGTAGCGTGATACGGTTGGGCCGAGAGGGAGGGAGGAAATCTTCCAGACTGCACTGGCAAATCGGCATAAGTTGCCATCTTGGAATGGTACGGTCGTTACTCAGTAACGAAAACATTGGGCAAGTGCTTCCTTTTCGGCCCCGATTTTTCCAGTCATCGTTCATTTGTATTACCTTTTGCCCTCCCCATATCCTCTTCTCTGCCATTGCTGCATCCGTCTTTTATAAGGCACTGAGAGTTTTGCATGTCAACGGAAAAAGAAAGAAATCGACTGTCACAATTTTATGTTGCATTGCCTTAATTTCGTGTTGATAACAATAATTTGGTTTTTTATTTCTCTAAAAAAATTATAATAATTTCTTAGAATGAGAATTCTTAATCTTGGAACATTTTACCAAGTTCTATTTTATGAAGTTGCTGCCGTTTTGCAGATTATTCTGCGATCTATGACTTTCTTCCTCAAAATGTTCTTCGATTTATGCGGTTTACCAATTGTCAATTTTTTAGTGATATACTTTTGTATGGAAACTTTTGAAGTGCAAGAAGGTTTTTTCCCCCATAAACACCCATGATGTATAGGATATTTACTCTTGCTTCCAAAGGATCGCAGTCACGAAATGTTGCGGGCTGATGGAGCTAAATTCCCGTAGCCTGGGCCCAAGGTGGAGAAAAATAGTTCGAGCGCATTGATCTTCAATTGGTTTTGCCACATGCTACTCTGTTTATTGCTCAAAAAGTTGAAGAGATTGAAGCGGGCGCGGTCCATTTTACCGAAAGATGTTACTGGGCCAGGCTGCGGCGACGGTGGCGGCGCGAACGACGTCGCAAAGTAGCGGGTGACGTTGCCTAGCAACGTGGACAGCGCTTCTATTGATTCACACGATACTCGGGGAGTATGGAAGCATTAATCCTTCGAAACCAATAACAGTAAATCAAAGCGAGGCAGAGAGAGCGAGGAGGGAAGAACGCAAGGATATCGCACAATAGCTCTAGACGTCCGCTGAAACGCAACGTCGTTTTGTGTTTACTCCGTCGATCATTGATAACGCAAGTGGGAGGAGATTTGTAGCCCTTCTATATTCCTGCGAAACCGATCGCTGGCTCGGCGACACGAGCACGTTGCGTGTACCAGTCACCGTCACCACTTCCCGCGCCTTCCCTGCCTGTAGTCGTTACTGCGAGCATCCTCGGCGCCCCTGGAAGCGCTTCGTTTCGGGGGTTAATATGCCTCGAAAACGTTCGGCTCCCGTTAGTTTTGCCTTTGCTGTTATCGCCACCGTTGTCGCCTGAACAATCTCCACTTCCTGCCCTGTCATCGCAAATCGTCCACTCCATCTCCCATTACAAGTCTCCGGAGGCTCATTTATATCTCCTAGTAGCAATGTTTTGTGACTCCGTGTGTACCTTCGTTAACTTTGCCTCTGTTACATGTAGCTTCTGCTTGAAAAGCAATTGTTCTCAGTGCTACTCGATTCAGTTAACATTACAAAAG
Organism: Teleogryllus occipitalis; assembly: GCA_011170035.1. NCBI lineage: Eukaryota > Metazoa > Arthropoda > Insecta > Orthoptera > Gryllidae > Teleogryllus > Teleogryllus occipitalis. The sequence continues at coordinate 87,250 of BLKR01000406.1, read as the reverse complement.
TCATCTTCTGCCTCCGCAGTTATACTTTGACTCTCATTCACCTTCTAAGCTTCCATTCGTGTCTTAGTCGTTCTGTTGGGAATACCTCTATTACATCTGTCACCACCCCGTCTGTAACCTGTGTCCTGTATCCCCGACTCCACTAACCCCTGTAAACCGTATCCGCTGCTTTTCACATTTGCTTCTTTTTCTACACGCGCAGGAGAACGGTGCGGCGAGCACGGACTGCTTCCCACATTCCGGCTGGATAACGCGGATACCATCGATCAGTTCTTTTATTAGACTTTCATATCGGCGCCATGCGAAACACGCGTGGTGGGCGCGCGTGGGCGTCGCAACGCACAAATTCGTACGTCACGATGCGGTAGAACCCGCCGAAGGATTCCCTGGCGTGCAAAAATAAAATTAAAAAAAAAACAACGTAAAAAATAAAATTTGTTCTTAGTAGAGAGCTTGTGGTACTGAGTATGCTTTTGGTACCGGATATGCTTTTGAAACGGTACCAAATACGCTAGCGATAGTTGGGGTTGAGAGGCTTGTCCATGCCCGTTTTCCAAAGCGCTCGTAAATCGAGCGTGTGACCAGCGACTGGGTATGTCACCGGCGCTGAGGGGCCGTGTTTCTTAACGAGGGTAGAAGGAAAGGTATGTGCGCGTCCACTGGTGTCACAGCAGTGTCTCTGACCGGGTGGTTCTTAGGTTAGAGTCTCGACGGTGGCAGGATTTTTTGTCACCAAAAACATAGCTATGTCGAATTCAGCTGCTGTCAAAAGAAGCATTTTAGCGCCCGGCTGCTATGATCCCTAATTTCCTGTGGTTTGTCCGAGCAATATCAGGCGAATCCGAAGAGGTACCCTAACATATGGTCCGCGCGCGATGTTTCCTTCCTCTTCCTTGTCCTTTTCTCACATCTTACTTACAAACACATACTCTTAAGGCGGCTCCACACATTTGTTATTCCGAGAGTAGCGAACAACCGCTGGAGTAATGTGGATGAGTTGCTTGCTATTTGTCGAGTAACGAACATTCGGTGCTTGCCCTACCCACCGCTTATCGGTCTTTAGGACCCAATCAAAGGGAGCGAACATTCGCCGAACACATCAGCTGTTCAGGAGTGGGCGAGCAGTAAGTAGCTCGTTGCTCGGCGAATGCCTAATGTGTGGATCCGCCTTTACATGTACTACGTTACCACACACGCCAGGAGCTCTGCTGGATGGTCCGGTGCCCCGCTGAGATTCTGGTTGGGAAAATTCTGCCCGTCAACGTGTAGGTCGGCGCGAGGTATCACCATCCAGCAGAGGAAAAGCTCTGCCACTGTCCTGCTAAAACATCCACAACACTTACGAGACTAATGTTCATAGCACTTGTCGCGCCCGGAAACAAAGTAATCAATTAATCAGTATTCGAACGTCAATGCAGCATTAAAACGTCATTGGTCTGTAAGGTGCCGCTCCCCTTGGCCCTCTCCCGCTTGGAGATGAAGCGGACAGGTGGCCAGCAGATGATGCGCAGAGCAGGAAGCGGCGGTGGGTGGGGCCGGCAAACGTCAGGTGACGGGCGGCGACGGCCGACCGGCTTAGCGACTAATGCAAAGTGAGCGACGTGTGGGCGGGGAGTGAAATTGCCACTCGCCATTAGCATTTACGTTGCGATGTAGGAGGTTCTGGAATCATTTTGTGGTTAAAGGAAGTTGGAGGAGTAAAAGGAAGAAACGCTTGGATTATAAGTCGTCATTGGGTAGCGGTGTTTGAGTGGTATACGGCTGTGAGAGCAGCCGTACATAAAATCTTATCTTTGTGAATCTCATTTCATCTTTGTGTGTAGATGGGGAAAGTAGAAATAGTGGCGATTATTCGCTACCTTGTAAACGCGCATGAAGTGTCTCGAATGAAATGCAAATAAAAGATTTTGAAGAGAATCTGAGCTCGTGTTTTTCATTCAGTTGTTTGTAGTAATAGCATTTCAATCGATTCAGTTATGTTGCACAAATATATGTCATTTACGTAAATTACTAGCTTGTTTTCGGGCATTTGAATGTCGCAATCTTGCTGCATTACGTCCACACAAATTATGCCGAAATTTAGGAACATGTTCTATGTCGTGCCGACAGTGTGTTGCTTCTGTTCTGCTTAGAAAATTTGGCACGGACACAACCACTTTATGAGATCACATGGAATTTTTAGATTAGTTTTTTGTTTATTGCGTCATGGGGAAATAGGCCAGATTTTCTCTCAGCCTCTGTCTGTCCCTCTCTCTCTCTCTCTCTCTCTCTCTCTCTCTCTCTCTCTCTCTCTCTCTCTCTCTCTCTCACACACACACACACACACACACACACACACACACACACACACACACACACACATGTAATTGCATCTTACAATGATTTTATATCCTTCCTACAAACGAGAAAAGGTTTCACGGGTTTTAACATTAATGAAACACCTACAAACGTGTATTTTGTGCATCTACTACATACAAGTCACAAGATAAATTGGGGGCGCTCGCGAAATGTTAGCCCTTTGGAGTCTTGTGGGTTGAATTGGTGAGGTACCCAACTAGGGATGTCATTACAGTCTGCCGTTTTTGGTTCACAGATGCTGATTATGACGGGTTGTTAATAGTTGTTGATTTTCTGCAAGATGGTTCATATGCAAGTCAGGTTATACGATAGTTGATGTTATAATTGTGTTACTTTGGAACCATTTGACAACTGGGACATCCTTAATTACTGAATGTATTTAATAAATGATATCCGAAGTAATGTTTTAAGTATATACTGAGAAATTCATGAAAACATGAAGTATTATTTAATAAATCATTAGTATCTTGCAAGTTTTAGAAGGGTTTGTTCAATCAATATAAACGGTTGGTAATGGAGGAGACACCATGTAGTATGCAGTAGTTTGATAAGAAAGTGGAAAGTTTACTGGAAATGGATAATATTGATTATTGTATTATGTGATTACAAAAAAAATGTTTTGTGCCAAGATAAAGTTATTGTACGCGATGAAAACATTAATATAGTTTATTTGTAGATTAGTATTCGTATAACTTGTTTATCCTGTTTGTGGGAAATATATTATTGAATCTTATAGAACTTACTAACCTAGATTAGCATTTTTTCCCTGCATTACAATTTATAGAATCAGGTTCTAATAGGAAAAAGCACTTTTTACCATTACAAGTTGCTATTAATCGAAGTCATGCCCAGTGAGCCTCCACACATCTGGAGGGGTGTGACCGGTTTACGAGGAGTGAACTACCGAGATGAATAGCGGAACAGCTGACTATCTCCCCCCTCCAACATCCTCCAGTCACTGATGCATCTTGCCCCCCCCCCTCCCCAACCCGCGGATGGCGTGGGTAGCAGCCGTGCATCCCGACCTCCCTGCCTCCCGACGATGCGCCGGGCGATCGGGCGGTCTTCAGCTCAGATTCTTTTTGTCGCTCGCGTGCGCGAGCACCCGTTTGGCTTTTGTCCAGGTGACAGGTGCATCGGTGACGGACTTGTGACGCAAGCACAGACCCTGTCGAAGGCGCAGGCAGGCGCGGCGGGTGCGAGCGGGCACGCGTTTTCGGCGGACGTGTTTATGGTGGCGATTTTTGCTCCCGAGGAACCGCTCGGGCAACGAACCCTGGCGGCCTTGAGGACCCGTCGCGGCGCGTGACGGACCGCGGCGCAGCGGCGGGCAACGCTCGAGGCGCGCTGTAAAATTTGGCAACCTGTTCTTTCCCTCTCGGTCGCTCCCGAGTGTGTTGTTCCCAAAATATTTACAAGGAATCGTTGAGTAGCGTAGCGACCAAGTGATTGGCGTGCCGTCGATGGGTGCGTAAAAATTTAGAAAATCCAGTGCGACAACGCCATAAACCTGAATTAGGTTTAATGGATTGTGTAGCTTAGGAATTTTGATTAGTAAAAACATTCTTAAATTTTAGCGTTTGGCTCTAAGTGTGATCGTAATTTAGATGTTGCTAATGGTTTTAAAAATATTGTATATTAATTGTACTTATATCTATTGAATGTTTCTTTTTTTTACATAATTGCATACTTTTGTTCTTGTTTTTTATTTATACCTTCTCTTTCGACAGGTAAAAAATACATTTGATTATTAATTATTGTAAAGGTAAGAGGATGTGATTGATGTAAACGCTCTTTGATGGCATCTAGGATATTCAGGCGGCAGTGTTTTAGTCAAGGCCACCAATGTACGGGGCTTCATATTACAATTTTTTTCCAGCGCTACTCTTTATTTTGATACCATTGTCTAAGTGTTATGACCATACCTGGAAATGGGTCGGTGATTATGAATTGCGATGGATCAATTGTGGAATGACAGGCGGGGAAAACAGGATATCGACGATTAATTTTATTGATTGATAAGTGATCCCGGCGCGTCAACTGCTAAGGTAATTAGTCCCGTAAGTGTCGTGCATGTTTTTTCATCGGGATGTGGCGTTGACATTCCCTCGCTGGATGATGAGATCTGGCGCCGAGCTATCTAGCTATCTAGTTAGTATCTAAAATCCTGCCTCCGTCGGGATTCAAACCGAGGACTTCACGGTCAGAGGCACTGCAATGACCATTTGGTGCCCTGAGCCACCTCTCCCGGTGGGAGATCTTCCAGAAAACCTGCTGCAAAGCTGCTTTGACCAATGCAAATTCCGCATGGATCGACCTGCTAGAACCCCGGTCCCGGACAAGCGGTCTGATCTCTACACCACGGGTTGTTCTTCTTCAGATCTAAATGCGAATTCGTATTTAAATGTATAAGAAATTTAAAATTTTACATTCGCCCATACCCCCGAAAGAATGTCGAATTATGTCGACCAAAACGTTGGAAGTCATGCTTTGGACGCTGCGACTCCAACACAACCAATATTCCATTGAGTGTTAACTGCGGAAACCAAGGTCTTCGCACTGCGATGATAATTCTGTGTTTTTATTAATCCTGTTTCAAGCGCCTAGGCCTCTAGGGAATATTGATTCCACAGAATTAATTTTTAGAGATTCTTACCCTAAATGCAATAGGTAGATTAATGTAACTAAAGTAATTTATTCATTGCTCTTGTTTTGAATATGAAATTGCTTATGAAAATGGTTTTCATTTGTGATCTGCGTATCTCACCTCAGATTAATTTCTTTTCTCTTCTCAGAGTTTCCTTTCCCGTCTCCTTTCTCGCAAGATTGTGCTAGTCCATTTGAGCAAAGGGGAATCGGGAAATATCATTTTCTAAATCATTTAAAAATAATTGTGTTGTCAATGTTCTTGCTGTATGATGTGATTAATATTTTTATGTTATTTGTTTTGCTTCCTGTGTATTACTTCTCGAATTGTGAATTTGTAAAACGTGTTCTCTGAGTATTAAATAATGACTATAAATTTACATATCGTGTTGCTTAAATGCGGGTTTGCTTAGGAGGGATGGAGTGCTCATTAATTGTCAATACTGTTTTTGTCTCTCTTGCAAGTATTTCTGTCACACGATTTGCACTTTACCGAATAAAACGAGCTACAGAATGAAGTTTATTACTCATTCACAGTTTGTTAAATACATCGTTAAGTTAATTTTCTAATTCCGATTTGTCACACGTGTTCCAATGGCTGCATTAAAACTGTAATGTTCATTAATCCTTTTAAAATTAGGGTGTTAATTTTGTTGTATTGATATCAGCTGTTACAGTCAGCTCGCACATATTATTTAGTTTATTAGAGATGTCGCTTATTACATTGAAGTTCGAACACACAATGGAATTGGTTTCAGTTAAATTAATTCAGTATGTTAGCTGTTGGGACCAGATCGGATGTGTGTCACGCACGAATGAGGACAGGCAATATAACAAATGCTTCATTCGCTTCTGGGAGTAATGGAAGTTGCAATTTCATCAGAGTGAGACTAGAATGTGTAGAGAAATATCTCGAACATACATATATCTTTTAAGTCATTGGGTAGAACTGTTGTTTCTTCATGCGAAATAAACAGTGCCTTAGTTGATTCGCGGGGACCTGCCCCAGTAGAGCATCCCCGCGCCACCCCTATCGCCCCCGTCTCCAACATCACTTCGTCCCCTGTCTCGCCCATTTTCGCCCCGCCTCCCGTCGCTCCTCACACCCCGCCCCGCCCCCGCCTCGCCCCAGCCCCGTCCCCGCCCCCGCCGCCCGCCTCTGCCCCTCTGCCCACGCCGCGAGGTTTGGGGAATTTGTTCCTGAGGCGGTCGCTGCACCGCCGCGCCGCCGGGCTCCGGTAATTGATGGGGGCAGCGATAAGATACTGCGCTGTATCAAAGTCCGCGAACGGGGCGGGCGCGGGCCGGGACCGGCGCTTCTTCCTGGCTGCGTCCCGGCGTCCTCGTAATTGGATCGCCCTGCACCGCCGGCCCCCGGCCGTCCTCGCCGCTCCCGCTCCCCAAGACCGCCCCCGCCCTCGGCCTCCGCTTGTGGCGCTCTTGTCCCAGGCAGACTTGCGGAAGTTTCGGAGGAATGCACTGCGACTCCCAACGAGGAGGGACATCTCGGCTTTGTGAGGCGGAGTGCGACGGGCCTGGAGGAGGCGGAGCGGGGAGGAACGGCGTGGGGTGCAAAACCCGCGCGCCCGCTCCGCCGTGTTTATCTCTCGGCGTATTTGTCGTTCCCCTAAGTAACTGCCGAGTGCGATCAGATTGTAGGAGAATTTGTGCTCTTGTGATTCAGCAGATGAACGCGCCATAGGGAAGAGAGGTGGTAAAAGAACTAGTTCCCGAAGCGCCTGCAGAGAGACCTGTGGAAAGAAGGATATAAAGACTGTGTGTGAAACAATAGTACATATGAAATCGGCTGTAGCAACTGGGCTTGGATAGTTAGAATGTGAAAGAAAGAATCGTGGAATTCTTCAAATCGTTGTAATCTTAAAACGTCATTAACGAGAAATGAATTATCGGAAAAGGAATTCCTTGGAGGGTAAAGGAGTGTAACCTTCACCCTCAACCTTTCATCATTGTTGAGTAAGGCGCGTATTGGAAATATGAAAGAATGTGTTCTATAGAAAACGTTGATGAAAGACTCCGAATTAAGAAAAAAATATTGAATAATTTGATCTAAATAATTTATTGAATTTTCCTTGATATCTTGCGTAGCATTTGCTTTTACAGAATTGCGAATTCTGAGAGGAAATTCAATTTGTGGCTGGTAGTTGTCATATTTTATATTTAAATTATGAAAATAAGCCAGTTTTTCATTTTGAAAATTAGCATTATTAAGAGACTGGGGAAGGTAAACAGTACAGAGTTTTGCATGCAAAAACGTATGTGAGATGAATTCAGGACCTTAGAACTAACAGGCGTGTTCTCAAACCATGACAATTGTAGACCTGAATCACCTACACTTATTATCAAATTACGCGAGTCTGGCCGAGGAACTCCTTCCTTCAGCGCGTCTTCACTTGGCCCGGAAATCCACGAGCAATAGGAAACGTACAATAAGCGCGGGCCGCGGCGCGGGGCACTTGTGCGGCCCATTCACAGAACGCGGCGCGGGATTTACTCGGCGATGCGCCGCACAGCGCCGCACCGTGCCGTCGCGTCGCCGCGTCGCGTCGGGAGCAGGAAGGAAGTCGTTGTGGGCGACTTACGTAAGTGCCGAGTTTGCGGCAGTACCGCGCCGGCGGGGGCGAAGCATGTCCGCGTCGCGCGTGGGAGGCCGCCTGGGCGGTGGCGTGCATGGCGACGCGGCGACGCTATCGGTCTTGGACATTTGGACGCATTTTTGTTTCAGTTTTGTGATTACGGAGTTCTTAAGTGCGGGGTACACACAACCATACCGCACTCAATGTACTTGACGAAAAGGTTCTGGACAGTTTTAAATGTATGAACTAAATATTTTCTTTTTAAAAGAAGGAATAGTGTTTTTGTTAAAAAATCACTGGTACGTCCCAGTGGTATTTCCTTTTATGTACCTCAAAAAATAAGTATGTAATACTGTAGTATTACGTCTTGTCTTTTGGCTAAAGACTTTTGTTCGTGTTGCTGAATGACTGCATGCACTGTTAATGCTAGTGGGAAAGAATTATCTTAATGGTTTATTTGGTCTGAATATATATCTCGTCGATAGAATGAACTGTTCGAAAACAACCCTATTTTACCCACACCTGCTGTATAATTCCTCTTTTTTACGGAGCTGTGCTGATTTGTTTTAGGGTCGTGTTTAGTTTTTTTTTTTAATTTTATATTTAGGGCAGTTGCGAAGAGTGCTAGCGCCTTGCTATCTTGAGCCATGTTACCTGCCGCGGCTGCCACGCTCACACGCGTAATGCAGACAACTCTCCTGCTGTCCGTGTAAAACGTCAGAGGGAACGCCGCGCGCCGCTGCGTCCGCCTCTCCGCTCAGCCACGCCCCGCCCTATCCGCACCACCTACCCCAACCTGTCCCGCTCTGTCCTGCACTGCGCAGCTATCAGCTCCGCCCTTCCCCGCCCCGTTTGCCCTGCCCCGCCACGCCTCGCATCGCTCCGCCCAGCCCTACGCCACCCCACCCTTCTCATCCCCGCCCCTCCTCTTCCTCTTGCCGAAACGACCCCCACAGCGTTGCTCCGCTCCGCCGCCGCCTTGCTCACTCTTCGTTCTCCCCGCCCCAGCTTCAACCGGCCCCGCCCCCACCCCGCCACCCTCGTGCTGCCTCACCCACGCCCCGCTGCGACCGCCGCCGCCGCCGCCGCCACCTCGCGCGCTGTCCCATAAAATTGTAATGTATTGTGGTCGGCCGAGTCGCGTCAGCCACACGCGTAAATCCCGCGCGAGCGCCCGCCGGCGGAATATTGGACGGTAATTAAAATTTATCTTTTTATTACAGCTCTGTCTTCATATGTTGCGATATCTATTACGAAGTATTTGATTTAGAGTCGCTGTGACAGTTCGCGCTCTCTCCTCTTTTTTCGACCATCTCGTACTCCACCGCACGAGTGGAGAAGTGCGCACGCGTGCATGTGTGAGCACGTCCGTGTAGGTGCGCGTACCTGTGTGGGGAGTGAGGTGAGGGTGAGGTGCATATTCTCTCCGCGGGACGTAACAGACTTTCCCCTCCTTCTCGCGCCCAAACACGGTAGTAATTTTTCACGGCGTTGACACAAAGCGTATTGCCATGCATTGTGTGTGCACCGGGTTTGCGTCACGACTATTCACGTCGTCAATGATAAATTTGGCGCGAGTTTTCTCCTACCTTTCTTGTTTTCTCACTTCATTATGAGTATTGCCGCAGCACACCGCTGTGTTTTTTGCGCGAGATAGCGAAATGCCGGGTGGCTCAGCTAGAAAAGAGCAGACACTTTTTAAAAATGAAATTGACGTTCTGCACCGTGACGTGTACGGCGGATGAATGTTACGGTGTATTGAGAAATACAGTTTCATGTCTTCAAACGTATTCTTAACCTTTCCAGATGGTTTTGGTGTTCGAAAGCACCGAATTTGGTCGGTTCGGTTGGGAGGAACCACTTTTATAACCGCAGTATTCGTTTTTTCGCTTTTCTTCGATGCCCTTTTCCTAAAGTGAGTGAGGTAGCTGTGTAACGACTGAAGAAGCGGGCTCGTAAGCTTGTTATTTGCATATTACCCAATGCGTGAAAAGACAAAGTAGAAATGTTTGAGCTTACGTATAAACTTGACATTTTGCTCTTTTCCTTTGAAGGGAGAAACAGGCTTTGATGGAAGGACACTAATGGGAGGTCGTCTTTACCATTGGTATTCCTGGCCTTCAAGAAATATAGGAACGTCTTTTGAGGCATTTATGTAACATATGAATTCTTTGAAATTCTTTCACTTATTGGTTTTTCCCTCTCGATGTAGTCTCCCTTTCCATATATTTTCTTTTTCGTATTGGTGCTCTTTTTCCCTTTTAGTGAGGATAATTTCTTTTCGAGTCTTTTTTATGCTTTCGCTGAGTTTATTTTAGACTGGGTAGAGTCAAACATGTAGTAAATTTCACCGTTATAAAAGCGACAAATTAGGAATATTTGGGTTACGTAAGACCTATTATTTGTTGGAACCTTAATTCAGAGATAGAATATTTGAATATTTCAGTTATGTTGACAGTGAATTACGTGACTTCGTGATGCCTGTTCACTATTTTAAATAGTGTGAATGTATTGAGCTCCTGTTATATTTACTATCAGAAAACTCATTAACAAATCTCCAGATAAATTCACAAAATCGTCCCCTAAATTAATTCAGAAGTATACATACCTTTTGCGGCTCTCACACGCAACAAATCATTAAAAATGGGGTTTCCAATGAAAGAGAATTTCACGGAGACGTGACGAATTGCACTTAGATTTTTCAAATATGAAGGATTTGTTTAAAAAACGCATCTAAATATTCATGTTAAATGCAACCAGCAACACACGGTCAGATATATTGTGAAATAACTCCTAAACCAAGCGTTCTAGGGCCTTAAAACTTAAAATTGGGAGGCCAAAGGCTTGAAAGAAACGTTTCTCGCACCGTAATCTACAGGATAAGATACTTTTGGTCATTCTATTACATTTTTTCTGGTCCGGCATTTATTAATATTATTCAATGTCGACTATATTACTCGGCGCGGGAGGCGATTTTTGTTTGTAACGTCACGTTTAGAAGACTTAGATTTCTCCAACTTGTATGTATGCATTTTGTGTACACCGCTGTTTACGCCGATTAATGGTTTTGTTGTATAATCATTAATTCAAGATTATGCAAATAAACCTAAATACTCTCGCATCAACATTTAGAAGTATAAGTATAGTATAATTATGCATTATGTATTGTATAATTACGCGAATTCCATCACAAACGTTTTCATAATACATTTTTAAAGAAAGGAAGAAATAAAGAAAAAAACAATATTTAATAAACACAACTTGCCGAAATTAATGTGTACAATTTTTAATTCACGTCATTAAAGCGTTTTTGCTTTATTTTGTCTTGTTTACCTCACTATTGAAATGTTTTACACAACTTTTATACCCGTTGCTTCTTACTTGAGAAAGTCGTCCTCTTTCTTTTTCTTGTTTGTCTACAGGTATTTCACGCTTTAATTCTAACAATAGCCTGCAAGAATACTGATTCACCTGCGTCCCTAGTACCTCCTTTCTAACTCCAGCACGTCCTTATGAAATCGTTCGTCTTGTACTTCACTCAAAAATCCTAGGTTTCCAGGGAAATAATCTAGGTGAGAAAACAAGAAATGAATTTTCATACTCATGTTACAACCAAGTTCATTGTGTGCTTCGACCACGTTATTCACAACGTTTCGGTAATTGTTCATACCAAGAAATGTTGAAACAACTTCACAGAAAAATATCCATGCCGTATTCTTCTTTTCATCCAAAGTGTTTTTAAATGCTGCATCTGAAATCAATTTTCTTATATCAGGACCATTAAATATGCCTTCTTCTAATTGTGCTTCAGATACTATTGGGAATTTCACACATATGCACTTGAATCTATCTCCTTCATTATTTAAAGCCTTTGAGAATTGTTTCATTAAACCAAGCTTAAAGCGAAAAAGGATTTAAATTCTATTTCGCGTTATCTGAACCAATAGAAAGATATTTTGAACAAAACAATTTTTTTCTTGGAGACTAGAACCCAACATTTCTAACTCTTTAGAGAGGGCAAGATCTCTCACCACGATATTTAATTTACTTTCGTTAAAACACCCACGTTCTGCACAGAGGATTTTGGTAGGCGGTCTCTGTCCCTCGTCTCAATTTCCATCAAATCTTCATCAGTTTCGGATGGAAACTGTTCAAGATTTTCTGGTCGCTCAGGGATTGGTACATCAAGCCCATGAGGGACAGTGAAATGGATGACCGAACAATTGGCTAAACAATTTGCTTTTTATTTTTTGTTTTGTGCCCCTTCACATCACACGAACAGAAGTAGCAGTCATTACTATGGTTTGACAGCTCTCTCTAAACCATAGGTATCCCAAAAGATAGCGACGGTGTTTTGCCGTTGACCCAATGACGAAGTTCTTCAATGCTTACTCTACAAATTTTGTGGAGAGCCCAAGGTTTACGTTGGTCTCCAAGTTTTATTCCAAAACAGACAAGATATGCATTTTTAAAACATTTATAATATTACGCCTATGCTTAGGCAAAGTATATTTTCCACATAATATAATACAGTACACGATAATACAGGCATTATCTTCTTTTGTATTATAGCCTATTTCATGTTCCAGTTTTATTGCCTCCATTTGAGGTGTCAGGAGAATTGAGAAGAAGTAACTTCTCTCTCGCAAGTCAGTACGTATGCTTTGTAGTACGTATTAGATTTGCATTTGAGGATTTTACACGGGACTGCAAGCTGGTAAAATGTTTCAAGACAGGCCTTATTCGTGCTTATAACATGGCAAGTGTTGGGTGTAAGCTGAGCGTCTTTGGAAAGATATCGACTATAAGCTACCCATCTCGTTTATGTTTAAAATCGCAACACACAGAATATTTCTAGATTTCCTTTGCCACAGTTGAGACACCGCTCTGTGCCTAGGCGCGGAAATGCTGCGCCTAGGCGCAACATTTTCAGCCGCGCTTTCAGCCTGTATGTCACTCGTTTGTCTGAAATGTCTCAGGGAGGTTTACACGACGCCGGGCCTAACGTTTTTGGAGTCAATTAATAAAAAAAGTACCAAGAGCTGCGTGTACTCACGTAGTAAGAGAGTGCCCGATCACGTGTAACGTTTGTCTACTTGGACCTTGGGCCTCAGATCTCTAAATGTGTGGCGCAATCAATAATTTGGTCATATGGTGTGTTGTGTTTTTATTGATATTAATACTCCACCTCAATTCGTGTTTTGTCTGTCTACTTTGATGGCAGAAAGAAGAGCGGAAGTGAGCAGGGGTGAGATTTTTTGTGCCGCATGTTGTATCTTTTCTGCTGAGCTTGTATTTCGTTGAAGCAACGACATTGACATTTCCTGGGCTGCGTAAATAAGCCTGTTTAATTCATTTTCTAACATTTTTGATAGTATGGATATTCCATTGATCTGAAATGATTCTCTGTGATTCTCGTTGCAATGTATACAAGTTGGTAGGTAGTTCATTTTTTCACTATTTGCTGATAAATTATCATTTGCACGATATAAAATTGTATGATTGAAGTAATTTCTGCTGTGTCCGATGTCGCAACAACGGCAGCATTGAAGGGGGGGAGGGACTCTTGGATTCCTTTTTTCCAGTTTCTCTATATTACCTATTTGTTTTATTTCTAAGTCATCCTCATTGTTTGGTTCAATTGAAGTCTATTGCTACTTCTGAAATTAGTGAGATTTGGACTATTTATTTACTTTTGTTGCAGAATTGAACTTTTCATTTCTTTCATTTTCTCAAATCGAAGGATTAATATGTGTAATCATAATCAGTGATTAAATATTTCGAGCTAATTTTGTCTGAAGAAAATTGTTTCTTAGTGTCTAGAATGGCTTTCACTTTTTTTTCTCCGTAATTTGCTACACACTAAAATTAGATTTTAATCTCTTGATTCTTGAATTCTGTTGTAAATTTGTGTGTGATTATAGATTTTATTTCCTTCGCGAGGTCATGGATTTCAATGTTTGTGACAAAAAACTGCGAGATTTCATGTTATTCATTTACATCATCAGGTGTCTCATTCAATCCGCTACTCATTCAATCGGTTTTTGATTTCTACATTGTAATTATTTTGCAAGTAACTTCTTTTGTCTGCTGAACGCTAACCGCCCATGGTTGAGCGTGTTGGAATGACTGCCAAATATCACAGTATATATCGCTCGGTTGCTTGCTTTAATGGATTACTTGATTCTTATATCGATCTATCAGGGTTGAGGAGGCTGGCTGCTGTTGGGGTTGGTTTCTCGTGGGTGGTGGGTATTTGTGTGGATTCCTCGTGCTGGATCCGGGCTTGTGTAGATTGTTGTATTTAGTATTATGCGGAGGATGAAAATCCTTTCGTGAAATGAATCCATATTGATGTCTTCAAATTTAAAGTTGCCTTCGCCAAACCCTGCGATTTTTTTATTGCTGTATTCCAGGGTTTCAATATTTATTTTACTTGCGTTCACTTTTTGAGAACTAGATTCAACATTGAAAACATCGATTGCCACTTTATTCTGTTTACTTTATACTGTTACGTACTAGCACTGAATGCTATTATCACCACTGTGAACCTTGTGTGTTCTGTGAACCTTGAGAACGTTGTTGCTCTGTCCAGAACGCCGAGCGGAATGTTGCTGTCATCCGATTGTGTAATGTAGATACTCATATGATAATGATGTATGTCGTCAGCTCGCGATCTGCCAGTTAGATCTCGGAAGAAAAATATTGGAAAACCAGAATTTTACCGTTGGATTTCCGGAATAGAAAAGAAAGGTTATATTTAGTTTATTAGGCTCATGTAATGAGGACCGGTCGACGCGCATTTCCTGTTGGAAAGGATACACACTGGTCTTTTTTGGCTTGTTGCTAGACATTGGGTACCATGGGGTTAGACTTTTGATTTATTGGCTAAATTGTGTTGTACGAATCTTCGTGGCTCTTACATAAAATGTAATTGGAAAGTCTTACCGTTAAGTTCCACTTCTTATATGAGAACTACACCTAGAAAAGGTTGCAGTTCACATTTAGTGAAAATCAGGGAGGGGGGTTAAAAATAAAAAATTACGAAATCTTTTCAATCATTTCATTTCGATAACCAATTATAATTACAGCAAACATGTTTTATTCTGTATCTCGTTGAAATAGATTTCAAAATATTTCCCCCCTAATTTTGCAGTTACTCTCTTCGTCCAGAGCTGCTCATTCCGTGCGATTCCCTTTTTCGCTTATGCTGCCATCAAGGCACCCAACAATGTATTCGTATGATGTAATACTTTTAGTGCAAGCGTAATGCCGCCCCCTGCTCTTGGTGCAGAGCCACGGGCTTGTAACTGCGTGAGTTACCGTCGTTAACTGCCTATTATGGCTATGTGTTTTCTACTCTGCTCCCTCTGCCGTAAACCTTCATTTCTTTTCTTTCGGGCGAGAAGTGTGCCGGTGACTGTGTCGACTGTGTCAGGGGCGCAGGCCCTATCTTTTGTTTGATTACCATGTGTTAAACTTGTGAGGTGATTGTTTGCGATTGATGCTGTTTTCAGTGTTGCGGTGATTGCATGTGATGCTGTTTTTAATGTTGTGTGACGTTCTTAGTAGGAATTATTGCGCCGCTTGTGACTTTCTCAATTCTCCCCCACCGTTACTGCAGCGAATAACGGCATAAAAATAATAACTATGGATTTTCGGCACCTTGGATGGAGATAGAATTCGTTAAAAGATGTTCCATTGAACGCCTTTGTGAATAACGAGTTATTTATTGTCAATTAATTGTCTAGCAATTTGGGAGGCGTTTGATTCTGCTTCTCGCCAGTTTGTTTCTTCTTCGCAAAAACTGTGTTAATTCAAGAAAGCCCTGATTTTTTTAAGTTCTAAATGAATGGTTCCCACGCTTTCCGGAAACCGACATGTGGTAAGATAAGCAAAAATAGTGGGTAGTAAGTACAAAGTAGTGAGTAGTTCAAGAGTAGATTTGTAATTGCAGGATTTTAGGTTTAAGCTTTCCGCGTTGTCATTTTGCAGTTTCCATTAGAAATAGAGCTCTCTTTATTTGTGAAACTATTTGTTATTAAATCAATTACGATTATGTATGTTTGAGTAGAATACATGAATACTGAATTCCCAGATGCTCATTTTTTCAATCACCAGTTACGCTGGGGTTCGCGAGAAAACTCATTGCAAGAGTCGTGGAAACTATTGAACTTGGGTCCGTTACAATACTTCGTTTGTCAACAGAAAATATAGATCAGGATGCTTGTTTTTCTATGTGGATTTTCTCACGTTTCATCATCATGTTCGATTTACATCAGAATGACTTTTCCCATGACACCAGAATAACCTTTACTACACTTCCCCGATAGATTATTTGCGTTAGGTTGTAAGTTATTTAATGCTGTAGGCTGTGTATTAATAAACAAACACACATTTAGTAATAGCTTTGCAACAGTGCATTAAACCGACTTCTTCGGTGTACCATCCCTTTTCAATCAAAAAATACCTTCACCGTATGAAGAAGTTTTTTGCAATCATGTTAATATGAGTGTATTTCTTGAGTGAGATAGTCTTGCAATTATGAACCTACCCGATTAAGTCAGAATGTCATTCATCATACTCGCATGTAACGCAACGATCAACTCGAACCGCATTAATACAAGAGTATTTCTTGCATATAGTCCAACAACAAGAATAAAACGTGACGCGCTGTCCCAACAGTGGTTCCATTGGGTCCATTGGGTCCCGCTCTCCTGGCGCGGTCGCCGGAGTGAGTGGGACGGCGCGGCGGGCTGCGAGCTGCGGTCCGGCCGATCGCCCGCAGGCAAGTCGGCCTGCCGCGTCACGCCTGCACATGACATTTATTACGCAAGGACGGATATATTTTCGCTTGCCCCATAAATCCACGCATCTGCCCGCTCGCTTGCCCGCTCGCTCGCTCGCGGGCCGGCCGCCGCCGATTCTTTATGCCTTTCATTAGGCCGGCCGTATTTTAACGAGGTCCTAATTTCTTGCGCGGCAAGCGACGAAATATATTGTCCACGCGCAAGAATTAATATCGCAAGGGGCTCCGAATGGAGACGTCTCCTTCTCGCGTGGCCGGAAGAGGAACGGGCTCCGTATAAAGATTTCGAAGGGGGAGGGTCGCCTTAAAAAACGGAGGGAGCGCGAATGCGCGAGCGCGCCCAGTGTGCCAAACTCTCAACGTCTCGGCAATTCCGATCTTGCGATAGTCCATTTACGATACGTCCGTATCGCATGGTTTTCTCCCTTCCGCGTGCGGCCGCCGCTGAAAGTCGTGCTGTGTTTGGCGACGCAGATGGCGGCGCGCGGCGGACCGGGCCGAACGCTACGAGAGCGCGTTTGCGCGAGATAAAATACAGTGTCATAAACGAAAGAGCGCGAGGTCTGTGCTCCGAGAGTTGAGTTGAGGCGAAGCGAGACGCCATGCACCGCCCAGTCAGCGGCGCCCGCAGCAGAGGGACTTCGCGGAGACTGCGACTCGATAAAGAGAGGGACTGTGCTCGAAGAAGCGAAAAGGCTCAGTTTGATGCGACGGAAGATCAAGGAAATTGCAGGAGAGTGAAGGGGGCGGCAGGATTCAGGTCAGGAGCGAACGTTTTCTTTTGCTGGCACGTGGGAGTGACAACGTTTGAGAGAAAGGGAAAGGAGATAATGGAGGAGAGTAAAGTACGAGGAGAATGGGCTGAGGTGGTGTAGAGAGGGTTGTTAAATGGTTTGGAAGGAAGAGGTGATGAGAGAAGCTGAGTGAAGAAAGGTAATAGAAATTTCGAAATGTTTCGTGATGAGAAACAAAACAATTACAGAAAGAAGTTGTAAAAAGGTGTGATAAAGACTTGAAGATAAGACTGTGAAATAGCGAAAAACAGACGATGCAAATGAGAAAGAGGAATGGAAGAAGGAATGCGGTGCGTTAGCAAAAACGAAAAACGCGGCTGTGGCCCGGGCCACAGACAGGACGCGCTGTGTAACGAAGACGCTAAAAAGTGGCGTCGTGGAAGTGAAATAATTACTGCAGGGAAAATAATTACGCGGGGCTACGACGAAGTAAATTGGATGAGGAACA
Source organism: Teleogryllus occipitalis (assembly GCA_011170035.1). Taxonomy (NCBI): domain Eukaryota; kingdom Metazoa; phylum Arthropoda; class Insecta; order Orthoptera; family Gryllidae; genus Teleogryllus; species Teleogryllus occipitalis. The sequence continues at coordinate 69,601 of BLKR01000406.1, read as the reverse complement.
GTTCCGACGGCTGTCTCTGCTTCAAAGCGAGGCCATGTTTCTTTCAGAGAAATGAGCGGATATGAAATTATCGAGGCCAAGTTTCGGCGGCGCTCTCGAAAGTTTCCCCTCAGAGTTTTTATTATTATTATTTTGTTCGCGATATTTGGATACTCCGGAAATTGCGCTGGAAAATCCTTGTTCCTCCTGCAAACTGTTTTTATTATGACTCAGGTAATTGGTGGCGTCAAGAGAGAGGGAAGGTGAGCGCGAAAAGCTTTGTTATGAGGTGTTTCTGGGGTGAAAGACGGAATCTCCTACGATTTTATTTGTGTTCATTGTCTTTTGTGGCATGTTTGGCGACTCGGAACTGACTGAGAAAGTAGAATACTCCTGCCCGCTCGCGTGGATAAACAACTCTGTCGGGGATATATTGGCAATTTAATATGTTAATAATATTTACTTTTGGCGGAGAGAGGATAGTAATAAGAGTCAATTTCAGTTTACAATTAGCGCACATTTCTTTTAGTTATGTAATTGTCTAGAAAATGTTACTAATTAAACACGCATCAGCGTTGATGCTATTGTGTATTAATTATAGCATTGGAATTGAACACATGCTTGTGATTTATATTTACAAAAAGAAATGCAGTTTTTCTGTGTTAAAATAAATGAAAGGGCTTTGTTTTGCTAGTACTTTAAGCAATTGTAATTCATTTTCAACAATATAATTTTCATAATTCAAATTAATTAATTTTACCAAAAAAAGAGCACACTTTCAAAATTCTATGCAGAGAGGAGACTTCGCCTTTACGCTTAAACAACGTGAAATGTTCTTGTTTTATTTTCTATTGCTCTGTGTCTGTTCAAGTTTCAGTGGAAGGAGTGGTGGATTTTTCTTCCCTCATACGTTACGTACATCGTTGAACATATGTGTCGTAAAATGTCCATGTGCAGAGCGTCATAAGAAATAAGTTGCTTAATTAACAAAATAATGTTTCTTTTACTCTAAAGAATGATGAGTTTGCAAATTGCAATAAACGAATTTGTGTTTGTAGGTCCCCGATTTGGAGAAAGTTTGAAAGATATAAATTTTGAACTACGCCTAACACCAAAAGGGAGAAACGCATGCTTGTGTTTCAAGAATGGAAATTTCTAGAAAAAAAAAGTGCTAACAACTATGAATAACTAGTTGAAGAGCTGATAAAAGCATTTAGGGATTTAGGATGCAACATTTCCTTAAAAGTGCACTTTCTTACTCACATTTGCGTAATTTTCCGGAGAAATGCAGTGGCATTTCCGATGAATATGGTGAAAGATTTCATAAAGACACAATGGCCACGAAAAAGCGGTACGAAGAAAAATGGATGACTTAAATGCTTATGAACAACTGCTGCAACGTTATTCGAGAGTGCATAAGTGATCACAAGAGAAAAATAGCTTTCTAAATTCTCAGACGAGACATTATTTTGTTGTTATATTCTGCCTGTAAATAGTTTTCATGCAATTTATTGCATTTCATTGGTCTATATGTGCTTTTAATTTTATTCTGATTGAAACATTCTTTTGCAATTAAAAAGACTAGGATAGTAGTTGTTACACCTTTTGCCTATAAAGAGGCTCAGAGACGTGGAAAATATAAAGAAAAGAAATTGTCTATAACGTAAATACTCTGCCTGATAGAAATAAACTGATTAATGATATGAATGCAGAATGCAGATTCCTAAGCGAACCACGATTGTTTCCCTCAGAAAAATTATTTTTTGATAGAACAGTGTTATTCGGGGTTTCGTGTTGCCAATCCACGCAAATATCAACTACTCCTTTGTTCATCGTAACACCATCTAAAAATTGGAGTGGGGAGAAAATTGGCTAACTAGCGTTTCTGATTAAATACTTTATTACGATCTTTCTGCTGTCATTTCTGAATCAATGCCTAAGTTCATTCCTTTCTCCCTAAATACACTTGCTTGTGTTTCAAAACATCCGCTTTATCGGTTTTGATCTCTTTGTTTGGTATTGTTTTATATTCGAGTTTATTGTATTATATTCGAGTTTAAAATTTGAATAAGTCTTTCTTGATAAAGGCGTTTCGTGCATTCTTTGCGAGGCAAGGTTGCCCGTTTCACTGCTCATAAGCACGCAATATAATACGCAACGGCATCACGCATAGCGAATCGGTTTTATTTTTTTGCGACTCTGAGAATAATTACGAATGTTTCTTCTTTTGTTACCGTGACTTTTAATTTTGTTTCTTGTTCTATAGCAATCTTTCTTTATGTCGTTCGTTTTGTGTGTGTGAATTACATGTATTCTATATAAAAGTCCACAATATCTGCAATAAACAATTCGTAACCTCTGCTTCGAGGATAAAGAAGAAAAGGAGAAGGAGGAGGAGGAGGAGAAGAAGGAGGAGAAGAAGGAGGGGAAGTACTGACACTAATTTCTAAAGATCGGTAGAGGTGCATAAGACAAGTTTTCATCGGTAGGATAGTCAAAAACAGTCAAACGCAATGTCTGCATGCTGCAACTATTTATTGAATTTCTTCTCAATCCAGGGGAAATAGGTCAAATTTGATTAGGTAATGTTAGTTTCTTGGTGTTTATTCACTGGCAATTATTGTTTATCGTGTCTTGACATTTATATAATTAACTATTTCAATTATTTCATTTACTGTGTTGTATTTTATTAATGTCGTATTGATTTTCTTTCTCTTCCTATGTAAAATGAAAGTGAAATCCTAGTGAAACGATGACTAGATAAACTATTATGTGCGTTCTTAAGAATCCATATACACTAAGTAAGGAATGTAAATTACATTATCCAGTGGTCTAAGACAAAGTGTTTTGTTTGAGTGTATTTTATTTACTTTCATTTGCATTTATTGATGAAGTACGAACATACACTTTAAAAAACCGTCATGAGGCCTCGAATACTGCCAGGGGAATTTGGAACGGATGTCGTAGATATAATACTTATAAATCACTCCTTTATTTAGTTTCCATAGCTTGTTATTTTTTCTTTCTGAATTATTATTTAATTATTAGTGAATTATTAGTTTTATTATTGAAATATATCCTAAGTATTTAATTCAATTATTTTTTTTCTATTAGCCCTTGGGACACACCTACCCCGTACGACTATCACGTCTCAGTATCATTTTTCATTACATAACCGTTAAAACTCGAGAAAACCACTTCCGTTCTTGATCTGTGAGCGAGTCCCAGACTGCTGGCACACATTCACATACCCGTACATGTCCCAGTTGCGCAAGTCGACATATCTTCGGTCCAATGACAGTTGCTCTCTAAGGACTTTAGGTTGGCTCCCTCCCGAAAAAATCAATTCCGGGAAAAGGGGCAGAACTTTTTAAACTCACACTAAATCGACATCTTTCATTTGTGCTAACCATCAGGGTGTTTTGAGAAATAATTTAATTTCATGCACCTGTGTAAGCGAATGATCAGTGTTTTGAAAATACGGACTATCGTATCGTCGTTCGTAGCTGGCGCATCGTAAGCAGTAGTTGCAAGAGGAATAGTGGGGGTACTGTAGCTTAGGTGGGAGCAGAATGTTGCTACATTAGGGTTTCGATCGACTGAGTGTACGCCTCTCATCCCAACTAAGAATATCAACCGGTGCATCAGATTTCATAAATTACTGTTTTTGCTGTAAATTAACTTGCAAAAAAAAACTTGTTTGCGTGAGAATAATTGCGTCTTCTGTTATTAACCTGAAAGTTGTCATAGGGAAAGATTAAAAACTCGTTGTTCACAACTCGGACGTACATTACATGCCCTCGTTTCCAGAAATTTATAAAGACACAGAATATCGGATTGTTTGGACACATATACTACCCTCTCTTAATTCGCAACCCACTGGCCGCCATTGGTTCATACTCTGTATTCTAATCTTTTTATTTCACGTTCATAGTTCTCTGACAGAAAAGAGTGGGTACCAAACTATGATTCAAGACTATAATTTCAAGAAATGAAATAAATCTACACTGCGCACCTGCTCTTATCTTTTGTGAATAGTATGAAAACTACGTGTTCCATATGCGTGGTCTCGCAATTTCCCCTAGAATAGTAATTGGGTTTAACTGACACATAACATTTTATTATTCTAGTGGAATCGGGAGAATACAAATGCGTGTCACGTAGTATTAAAGCAATCAAAGAAGAAAAGAATGGTGTCCAATGTAAATTTATTTCATTTCTCAAAGAAAGAAAGAAAGGAAGAAAAAAAGACAAAAAAAGGTCCTTTTCTGTAAGTCGCCTTGTGGCTTTGAGGTCCTCTGAGGTCTTGAGGTCTGATAAGTCACTCCCTATTTTAAATAGTTGTAATTTCCTTATTTATGAGCCAGTTTTTTTGTTCGAAATGATTCTTGAGGTTTAGTTTAACACCTTTTTAAATCTCCACATAAGCTGCACCATTCTCATGCATTTTTTAAAAACTGACTATGTTCGATGCTGTAGCCCGCAGCAAGGTTCGTGGAACATTGGTTAACACATAAGATATTGTTGCTTCAAATTCATCCAAGTTATTTGCTTTTCTCTTGTAGACCTCTTTAACCTATCCCCAGGGAAAAAATCGCAAAACGTGAAATTAGGGCTGCGGGCAGGCCATTCATGTGTACCAGGCCTGCCAATTCAACGACCTGAGAAATGATCTTGCAGCCTTTCGCGGGCATCATTTGCAAAATGTGTCAGAAGTCCTGAATGATGTGAAGTGATTTCGTAGGGTTCCTCAAGAACATTTCACGAACTCTGCTAACATTTTTTCTTTCCTCGAAATTGATGGTCTTCCTGATCCCCTTGCGTAGTTGACACTCCCTGTTGTTAGTAATTCGGAATGGCAATTTTTAACAGTTTTTGCATCCAGTGTTGCATTGATCCCTCATTCACCCCTCCCCCACCTTTGTAGCGGTACCACAAATCCCCAGACATCATAACGAGCTGCTATTCTGGCCCGCTCTTCGACACTAAAAACAAGCGGCATTTTTCAACTGAAAAATGAAATAAACATGTTAAACGAAACCTCAAGGACTACTCTTTCTAACAGATTCTGTTGTAAAAACATTGGCTCATAAACGAAGAAATTGTAGCTATCCAAAAATAGGGAGTGATTTATCAGACACCCTGTCGAGTACTTCTCCGTCTGACCTCTCCAACGACCTGTCCTCTCCACCGACCTGTAGCTAAGCTATCGCCGGCATAGCTCTCAGACACATGAAGGTACTAAAGCCCCACTACCAATGTGCCAAGGTGGGGATATCGTGTGGGAGCGAGTGATGGGTATTGACGAGAAAGAAAAATAGTAATATACGAGCTTCAGAAATGAGACTTTTAAGAGCAGTAAGATGCTGTAGCCTTCTGTACCTGATCACAAATGAAAGTGTCCGAAAATACCTCAACATTTTAGACAAAATAAAGAAGAAACGTTCAACGTGGACACGAGATCTACAAAGGATGGAAGATGATAGGCTCCCAAAAGTGGCCTACCATTATCTACCAACTGGAAAAAGAGATTATGGTCGAGAACGCAACGATGGAGTGAAGTCTGAACAGGCATTCTGGCTTGAACCGTGAAAGGAAGAAGAAGAAAGTCTTTGAGGAAGGTTTGGAACTCGCTCTTAAACGTATGCATGTGATTACTGGAAAAGATGAAGAAGCATGTTGTGTAGCGTTCAATAGTCATTTGTCCAAATTAAAAATTAAAAATGTTCAAACACTGGAATAAGGATTATTGTAACTGGTGGCAAAATCATTCAACACCGGAGCTGTCCCATAAACCTCTGGCTTAGTTATTTGGCCTACGCGATAAGTACTCCCACAGGTAGCTCACTGTTTTTTTCCACCGGTTGCTCACACGCTTTTCATGACGCGACCCCGGGTTGGATTCCTAGTCGGGGCAGAATATAGTGTGCGCATTCCTTGTAATGTCCCAATATGTTGCTGGGTGACGATGAGAAAGCTCACATCTCTGGTTGAGACGGCCAGAATTCGGCTTAGGAATGCGTTTGTGCTAACCGACGTGCCCCTTAACCCATGGCCGCAAAACCCATAGCCGCGTCAGAGGCTGTTGCGCCAGTACAGAAGACAAGAAACGCGATAATTGTTCTCTCGGGATGATTGCAAAATATATTTTTAGAATTGGAATCCTCTCTATAAAATAAGAAATCGTTTAATTCAAAATATTACTTACAACCCATTATTTCAAAATGTGTTGGTCTGTTGCGTTCCTTTCTTGGGTACGGTAAAATTGAATACATCGTGATTAAAGAAAAATCATGAAAAATCGGAGTTTAGACTTCCTGCAATATTATATTGCAATTACAAACGTTAATTACATATATAATGAAAAGTCAACATTTCTGTTATTTTGAAAAGAAAAGTTAGTTATATTCAACAAGTGAGTAATTATTAACGTTTTTCACCAGACGCATTGTGGTACAGTTTCGTGCAAACCTTTTCAAAACACGAACGCCGAGAACCCTATTACTCTGCAGCCCTGCGTCATTTCACTCCTCGAACTGCTTTTTCCGCGACTTGTTTTGTTTCCTGCCCCCGCCCTTCTCCTTCCCATCCAACGTCCCACAACCTAACCCCCACTCTGCTCACCCCGCAACCCCGCTTCCCATATCCTGCCCGTTATGAGACTCCTGCATATAGCACACGCGACTAGAACGTGCTGCCGGCCGGCGCCTCTTCCCCCCAAAGTCGGATACGGAGCGGCCCCCGCTGCAGCAGCTGTGCCATTGACGCAGGGGTTGTACGCGAAATTCTGTCGACTTGTTGTCATGTCACTTTGTTCTCGAGAACACAATTGGGTGACTTCAACTCTTTTTTAACCCCTAATGATTTCGGCGAAGCATTTTATAAATACGATTTGAAGAACAAGTCTGCAATTGCTAACGTCATGGAATGTCGTTATTTTGAACACCTATGAGCCAGTTTTTGAAAACTGAAGTTAACAGGCCTTATTCAATGCAAATAAACAATTGGTATGAATTTGGTAAAATATAACAAATACTAGCCTACCCGTGCGAGAACTCTCGTATGTTAAATACCACCCTCTTCCCTATTTTTCCATATTAAGTCAGTAATACATCTTTTCTTCAAGACCCTCTTATCCTCCATCACTAGAATCGAGAAGCGTCGAACCAGCAAAAATGAAATAGAATGTTCAAATAAATGTCATCCTGTAGATCATGTTGTGAGGAACGTTTCTCTGAAGCCTTTGGCCTCAATATTTTAGATTTTAATGCCGTAGAACGCCTTATTTAGGAGTTATATAGATAAAACGATCTATAAATCGATAAATAGAAATATGTATAGACAATACGACTGGGTGCTGCGGGTTGCATTTGACATGGATATTTAGGTGCGTGGTGTTTTTTTGTTTTTTCCTCCCTTGTTAACGACTGCAGTAGTTCAGAAGCAACACTTGTCTCTGCAGCATCGTTGCAGAAGGTCCGAGGGTGCGAAACCCGACGGTGGCGATCCTTTCGTAGCTACGTGTTTGGACCGAGGTCACCCATAGCCTGGAGGAGAATTCTAGCGATCGGCTGCTAGATGGTACTTTACTGTACTTTTCTCAATCACTATCAGCCGGAGCCACGGGCCACTTACGATGTCTCCTAGCATCGTTGGTTTCTCCTTACAAACTTACTATCACACGTATTGGGAGAACAGTCGGAAGCGGAGAGCTTCCTTCAATGCTCCGTTCCCATGGCGGGGCTGCAGCTGTTGGTGGCGTTTCCGTTTGCCGAAACAATTTCGTAGATTCAAAGGAGATTTCTATCTCATTATATTTCAGGAGATTTCTATCTCAGAATATACTGATTTTTGAAGTTTCTACTTACTTGCAGTCATGTTCAATTGTAATCCTGATAATTTAATTGTAATCCTATTAATTTATCATTGGACATTGTATATTAAAATGTATTTAAACATTTCGAATATGTTTAAAATAGATCATAAATTCTAAAATACGGAGAATTGGGAATGAGAGGAGCAGGATGTTTGTGGTGAATGTTGCGCCTATGATAGCAACACCCTTAAACGTAAATCGCCTACCGGCATGGGAATGAACAGTATTTTTTGCATTTGCCATTGTCTTCGGATGCTTTAATCTCAAAGCCTGTAAACTGTGACTACGACTCCATTAGCGCGGCACCCGCACGTCTTTCGGCGCTTGTGCCTCGGCTGGCGGGGGAGGGGGCCGAGGCGGGGGCGGCGTCCCACGTTCTCCGCGTGCCACCGCTCGCTCGCCCTCCCGCTCCGCCCGCGCCGAGTGGCGGAATCGGGCGCGCCCCCCAGGGTTCCGCGCCATTTGGCGCCCATAATGGGCGCGCGGTTTACGTTACACGCGAGGCGACGCGTGCGGGGGAAGAGCCGAGGGGGCGGGGCGCCGAGAGTGAGCCCGGGAGAACGCCGGGGAACCGCGTGAGTTTGGGGGCTGGACAGTTCCCTCCGGCGCCATGTCCTCCGCGCCCGGAGGTCGGAGTTGGGGTTGTTTGAACGCCTGGTGCGGTGGCGACTTCTTGTGTTAACCCTTTGGCGATCGAGTGCTTGCGGGTGGAAATCGAGAGAACGTTAGTGTTGGTAATGTTGGCATGCGTGTCCGCATGGTGTGATGACTTGTTAGTCTTTCGATATTCTTGCGTCAGACATCAAAAGAAGCATTAGATTTGCAAATTTTCGAATGTTGTACTTGTTTGTGATCATTATCATGTTCTCTGTTATTTCTCACGACGGGTCGTTTGTAAAATTAAACTCGAAACTCTGTCTTAAAATTAATTCCTGCAATTTCAGATATTCACAAAACCATTATTGTCGTGCGGATGAATTCTAATAAGGTGAGGCGAAAACATACTGGGTAAAAGTACAAACTTTTATTTAAAAGAATACTTTCAAAAATACCATTTGTGAGAATTATACCATCAAATAGAACAAAACTGTGTACAATACGGATATTGAAGTTTTTCCATTGTCACATAAACTGAAGATCGAAATCCTTTCTGATCGAATATTGATCATTTCTTTATACTTTTGCATTCTTATCTATTTTCCTTGGATTTGTACTAGCCCCCAAAGTCAAACAAGCCACTATTATTTTTGATAAATCTCCGGTGGATATCTTTTTCAACATTTTATAATAATTTAATATTTCCTCGCCATTTACGATTAGTTTTCCCAAATAACACTGTGAGCGCTAAATTCATTTTCAATAGTGGTTACATAAACGACAACTAGGCATAAGATATCGTACAACCTACTTTTAAAATGGACACAAAATGTTTTCAAAAGTAATTAAAATCTAATGATTAACATTTTGAGATAGAACAAACCAAATTTGTGATTTGTAGACCCGTTAAAAAACCATGTATGTTATCCAGCTGCCTTAACACACGAAACATTTCTGAAACAACTGAATGAATAAGATATTACGTGATATTACGCTCTTGCAACCTACGCGCCCTCGAGAATGCCTGTCCCAAGCTTCCGAAGCTTCTCTTTAGCGCTTGAACGCCGTATAGCACACGGCCAATTTCACGCGCATGCTGCCTTCATAACGCGCGCCATTTGCTGGGAAGCGGAGAACCGATAAAATATGCTCGTATTTATAGGAACCGGCTGCATTTTTCCACCGCGACGCTGCCGAAGGGCCATCCGGTCGAGGGAGGGAGATTGCAACGTTGCACGTGCAGTGGCGGCAGTTCACCCCCCGTTTCACCCCGTCGCCCCCCGCGCGAACAAAAGTACGAGCAGGAATATGTGCGCGCGGTAACTGGAAATGACGTCGGACGTTGTAGCTTATCGCCGAATACCTCTGCCCGTTCGCGGAGCTATCGGAGAACCAATATTTTGCGGGTCGGCGCTACGGCCAGGACATTTAGGGTTCGATTTACTCGCGCTTCGTTCGTCTACTGGGTCTGGCTCGGTTCCTTGCTTGGGATCGGGGATCCATTATGGCCCGAACGAAGTATACCACCCTTTTTCGAAATTCTATGCCCTCAGCTATGAACATTTCTGTTCCATTTTCAGGAATGTGGACGTAACTGATATTTAATGTGTTATTAACTGTGATTGGCATGTGTAATCATTCACCTGTGTACTCGGTTTATTAGAGTGGAATTTTACATCATTTCGTAGTATTGAAATTGAATTACACAGATGTTTTGTGCTTCTTTCGAATGTGGATATCTAGCGTTACTGTTACCACCCTCAGAATCAAATGATTATTTATATTATAAATTTTGTAACGCCATGCGCTAAAAAGCTTTATATATTAATACGTGCGTTAAAAAGTTATAAAAGCAGTTTGAGCCAGTTAAGTTAAAAAAAAAGCAAATGAGGTATGATTTTAAAAATTGAGAGGTTTCAATTGATAGAAACAAAGTAGAAAGCAGTCAGATTCAACTATACACGCAGTATACACGCAGCGTTCTATTGCCTGAAAATAATTTATCGATTACAGGAACTTGTAAGATGTTTCACTAATCATGTAATTAAACACAATAAGTTTCCCGAATTATTTAATATCCTGAATTTTAATTATGTAATTAGCAAATAATTCTCACAGATAAGAAAATTAAAAATAATTGCCCTATGTATAATAATAATAATAATAATAATAATAATAATAATAATAATAATAATAATAAAGTGAGTTTTTCGTCTCTTACATAACAGCGTTTTATTTTTTCTTTAACTGCAATGACTAATTTGGTTATGTGTGCTTGACGTGAGAAGTCCAACATTTTAACATGGTTTCTCTGCACTCACAAAAAGTATTTCCGAATATCTGATTGAAGTAAGTGAGGTATAGCTAAACTATGATGTTGGTGTTCCCTATGAATTATACATTGAAAGGTCCTCGCAGTATATCTGACGTAGGCGAAGAGGAAGAATCCTGTCTCAGACTGAATTTGAAATCTAGCGCTTAACAAATGCCTGACTGTAGAGAGGTGATATCGGAGACTGTGTGATGTCGGAGAAATCATCATACACGATCGGAAACGCATACAATGAACATATCCTATGCGTCTTACTACTCTTGAGACTGGTACGTTAGCCGCTCGCTGATTGTCAATGTCTTCCCTCAAAATGGGCTGCGAGCCACTTGGCGTGGAGGCGTCCGATTCCAAGAAGCCGTTGGCGCAACTAATGCCGCGCGGTGAACTCGACACAGCGAACCTTCGATTGGGAAGTGCTGCTTCGATCTTCCTGCTCGGAGGCGGACGACACCCACGTTGCACTCGCGTGTATGCGCGCGTGTTTACGTGCTCGCGTTTGCCAACCCGAGCACGTAGCGCGCGTACTCACAGAGGTGCGTATTTTGCGCCCGCCGCTCGTTTGTTGTTCGGTCCCGCAAGCGCACGTAGCGCGGCCCTCTCCATAGCCCAAGGCCGTGCCACATTTATGGGCAAATGGACCAAATAAAATCCATTGAAATAATTCAGTGGACTAGAGATTCGTGCTTTCGTGGGTTTAAAATGTCATTGCCTCTAACGTTCCCATAGATGATTAGGAAATATAAACAATGATTCACTAGGATTAGCTTAAACGCATGCAAAAGAGAAGAAATCATGGTCGCCAGGCAAAATGGCAAAAGTCGAAGTCATAAAAATAAAAATAAAAAATTAAAAACTAAGCGGAATATGAATGTAGACCTTGAATGTTTTGAACCAGTTGTATGCGGATTATATTTTGTATCAAGAAAAACCCGATTTACCGATTTTCAATTCCTCCAGCCACCCCTCCTTCCCCCATTCCTTGAAAACCATGTTTTTTACATTTATTGTTTTACTACATATTATAAAAAGTTTTATCACGTGAAATCGATGAGAATTGATCGATAATTTCTCAATAAAAACACATGTTTCAGTTAACTCTTGTCGGGAAATTTGATTTTTTTCGCATAAATTTGAAAAAGAAAATCTCAAAATCTTTTTTTTTTATTTCAGGAACTTTCGGAGGTGCTATGTCATATGAATTAGTTTTTGTGTATTTACATATTACATCTCAAGTACGTACGTGGTTTTTAAAGATTTTTGAGGAGTGAAAGATACTTAAAAAATTAAAAACTTATTTTCACATTCTTGCAATATTTACGTTTTTCTAATCGTGCAAAAATAAAGACACTACAAGAATTGACTCTCGCAAAAGAAGTGTTTGGTACCATTGAGTTTACCATTATAGTGTCAAAGTAGACTTAGTAGCAGCCATCTGCCATTATAACTGTCAATTTAGAGCTATGTTCTCGGATCGATCGAAAGACAGGCACCGTTGTTCTGAATCTAATGCTTTAGTGCACCCGCAAGTAAGAACAATTGGGTCAGCGCTCACGTCCACATGAGGAAATTATTGTAGTACTCGCGTATGAAAGATGGTTCAAATTGGTTATAATCTCGAATGTGAAGCGCTGGGACGTCAACTGCATCTTGCTGGCATATGTTTTCATGAAGTCTTTTGGATATTATTATAAATATTTTGTTAATTTACATTTCAAATTATCGTTTGAAACACAGATTAACCAGAAAATTACTTAATGAAAAAATGTGTTAGAGGAATGTATCTACTAGTAATATTATTTTATCAGTATTTTTGAGATTCATGGATAGAGTAACAAAACAAGAAGCGTTTTCTTAGGTTAACCTTCGCGTTGGTCATGCAGATATTGCAACTGGATGACTGCAGCTCTTCTCAGACGACTGTCTAACGGCCTTGTGCGGCGAGGCTACGCCGTGGCCATATCCGTCCGGAAGCGTCGCCAGCGGACAATTAAACGGATCGGCTGCGGTCGCTCCGCCGACTAACGCGCCGCCTCCGCCGTCCAGCGGAAAAAGCAAGGGGCGCACGTGAAGCAGGGGGGAGAGACAAGGCGGCGGCGGCGGAAGCGGCTGGTTGTAAAGCACGACCACCTGCGTGCATGAACCAGCTGGAGGGGCGAAGCTAGGAAGTTCCGATGACCCACTCCTGGGACCCTCTCCTTCGAAGTGTAATTGTCGGCGAGAGGGGAAGGAAGGATTACATCCCTTTGGAATGGGGAAAAGAGGAAGAAAATAATTTACCAAGAGCCTAGAATGGAACAAGAAAAGTAATTGTGAGTAATGAAGAACGGAACGAGGAGTTTTGACCGAGCAGTAGGGAGAAAAATTGGAATATTTTTTTCGTCTCGTGTCTCTAAGCATGCATTATCGCCCGGATATACTGCGACGCAGCCCTGCGCAAATACCGACTCTCGTGCAAACAAGGAAGGGTGTCGAGTAAATTCTGTTAGGGAAACTCACTTTTGTTGTAACCACCTAGTGGCTCACACTGCGTCGCCGAGATTAGTACAAAAGAGAGAAAATGGGAACATTACATAAAAGAAAAACACGATGGAGTTGGTTTCGCGTTGAAGCGTTGTAGAGCGTTTCACACTGCGTTTGGAAGCAGGCGGCAGGTGGCCTATCTCCAGGGATCTGCACTTCCGCGCAAGAGCTCTCCTGCTGGCGCGTCCGTATTCCGCTCGCCCGTGTGCCTGGAGAATGACGGGCCACGCCGCCTCGTGGTTGTGCGCCGCCGCCGCCGCCTACCTGCGCGGCAGCCGGGCCCCCTGCGGCTCGCGAGCGGACCGGCGAATGTTAATGCCGTGTTTAGTTAAACGCGGGCGCCCTGCGACTCGTAATTCTGGGTCGACCCCTGCCAGACCCGCTCTGTCCCACCCGCACAGTCGCTTCCACATCGCTCGCCCGATTCGGCCGCTTGCTCCGTCTCCGTCATTTCGGAAGTTCGCCCTCTCGTCGACGGAACGCTACGCTCTTCATCTGCTGCTCTTCGCTTCAATCTTCGGCATGTGTTCGCTCTTCGCTTGGCCATTCCCATTTTTTCTTCGTATCCCATTCGCTCAAGTAGCCAGTGCATCACGTGGCGATCCGACTGCTTAACTCAGTTCCCTCCTGTCTCACTCGTCCCTTTCCTTGCTTTACCTTTACAGCTCTCGTCGTTCGGCTTCCCCTGTCTTTGCTGACCCATCCGTCGCCCCTCTACGCTGTTCCTTCCACCCTGGCCGACCCGCGCGGCGCGCCATTCCTCCGCGATGTACACTTGCTTAATTAGCGCCTAATTCTATTTCGCTGTAATTTCTCTCTCATTCCGACCGTAAAGTGCTATGCGCGGCGCTGGCAAGCGGGAGAGAGAGTTGGGGCTGGCGGGGCGGCGCGGCGTGGGCGGTGTAGCGGCCCTTTGCAATAGTAGCAGTAGCAGCAGCAGCAGCAGCAGCAGCAGCAGCAGCAGCAGCAGCAGTAGTAGTAGTAGTAGCAGCGGCGGCGGCGGCGGCAGCAGCAGCAGCGTTGTTGAACTTGCATAATGACGCGGGGTGATAGCTAACATTTACGCGCAGTGCCGACTCGGTAACTAACTGTAGGGCTGCCTCTCTCCGGAGCGCGCTGTTGCTTCTGCGTGCTTGCCGCGCGTACTCCTCGCGTTCCGCCAGCGCGTGGCGTGTTTTGAGACTCGCGTTCGCAAACAGGGGCTATTGGCGTCGATCGAAATGCCGCGCGGAAGTTTTTCCTCCCTCTGGCAGTTCTCGCTTCGTTGAAAAGCGCCCGAGCAGCAGTTGGCGGTTTGTGTGTGTGATAAATCGTCTTTCTTTTCTTCCTTTGTCGGTATCTCTCTCTCGGAGAAGGGTTGGGGGGTAACATGCGGAATTTGGGACCTCTATCGATTCATTGGAAGTAATTTGCGGTTCGCGCTTTTTTAATCTCTCTCCATGAGACTTGCCTCGGAGAGTTATTTGCTGGAATATTTTATGCGATGACGTAAAGCGAGACGGCGCTCTTACGATAAAGTGGGTTTGATAAATGCTTGTTTTTTGCTTGAAATTCATGTATGCGAGTGCACTAAGCGACACATGGTTATCGATATTTTTCGCTAGCAATGGAGCGACACGTTCTAATTGATTTTAAGGAGTCCAAGAGTAAAATGAAAATTGTGGTGTATTGATTATTCCCGCCTCGTTTTTCTATTCTATCGTCCGATTCTCCGTAACTGTAACTTCATATTGGTATTCTTCGTATTCAGTTTTATGAAATATCTCACGAAAAGTTTATTATCTAAATTGATGACATCATTATTATTTCATTTTTCTGTCATTACGTGAACAGGTGTTTTTCAGATTGTAAAGAAGTACGCAAGTGCTGCAGCCAACCACTTTTCATGGTTATATTTTCATATGCTAATTTCATTGTACTTACTTCAATAATTAGACATCAAATCCAGCGTTTATTTACTATTTTTGTTTTCATCTCACCGTTTTTATAGTACCGTGATCGTGTATTACACATTGGCATTCAATATTTGTTCATACAATTGTTGTGAAATTATTTCTCCCAGATCCATCACAACAACTTGTAAGTCTAGTTCTTTACACGTTTCATGACTTATTCAGGAGTATGACATATGCATTGAAACCGGATGCGTATTACACAATTCAGTAGTCACTGTGGTTTCATCGGAATTTTTTTTTTGAATGCATTGGCATGCATTCTATGATGCGAGAAAAACCTTAGTGTGATAATTTGTTGGTCAATTATAACGAAAAAAGTAATTTTCAACAATGTGGAAGTGGTTAGTCACGTACATTCTATATTTAATGAAGTAATTTTAGTTTTCCACGAACTATTGTGTGATTAAAATTATAATATCATGTGTATGTATCTGTGTGCAAGCATTTTTTATTTCATTACATTATCAACACAGTGTTTCAGAATAGGAATATTCAATTACATCACCTGTAAAATGTAGACTAAATGATGACTCACTTTCAAATTCTCATTACGAATAATATATTCTTTGTTATTTATTGTCTTAAAGGAGTCTGTTTTTCTTTTCTTTTTTACTTTTTATATTATAAAATAAAGATAATTTCTATTAAAATGATTAATTTTACTCGCAATATACAATTTTATACCTGACTTATAATTCATTTTCGTGGATAATGTCTTTACTTAAGTAATGGAAATGAGAATTAATATAGATAAAATTGGGACATTGACATGCCTGCCCATGAAGAATTGGTCAGAATATGAATCATGAAAGGATTGGCGAAGAAATCGTTTCTTGTCTAGACTTGAGAGTACACAATCGACTTACACAATGCCTACCGATCCATATCGAACAACGTGTCCTTCTATAATCCGCGCTTGTTTATGTCCAATTTAACTGTGCATGTACCACACCATGCCACTAGGCACTTGTGGGATGAAACCATAGGGGTACGAGAGTAATAAAATGAAATTGCCTTCTTTCTGTTGTTTTTTTTATTAAACCTGCGTGAGGAAATGCAAGTTACGTTGTATTTAGTTACTCTTCAAAATATAAAAATATTTTTGTCCACATAACGAGTCAACAGCTTACGTTAATGTGAATTAACAACAAACTTTTAGTAAGAGGTGACATACATTTGGGTTAAACACGGATCATTCGATGAAAGAAAGTGCCAAAACACACCATGAAAATCGATCATCTACAGTAGCACGCCCAAAGGGGGGGGTATAGTGTGATAAGCCAGAAACCTCGGGTTTGATTTGATTGCTAAAATCAGCATCAACCGTTAGTAATAATGCGAACTTTATGCAGGCTCGGAAATCAAAGAATATACGTTGTTAGGACAACCAAACAAAGTGTAGTATTCCATGCTTGGTATCATATCGCTGTTTACCTGGGAAGACACGGCCTCGAACACACTACATGCAAAATGTTTGGAGAGGACATTGAATGCCTTGATTCTCTGGGAAGCTTAAATTAATTAGTCTCTCGAAAGATATTGAAGCGTTCACACGGAAGCAATCGGTGTGGTGCGAATAGTTTTTTAGCATAGAGTGGGTATTATTTAAATGATAGTGAGGCGGGAACCTATGATTAGTCTGATAGCTTGGTATTGTGCAAAGTATTAGCTTTGTATTATAATTGTAATTTTTATTAATGTAGTGGGAGATTTCAATTAAAATCGACATTGTGTTTCGAAGGGATTATATTCGGATAGCTCCGTAGATGGGAGGAATTTTCGATAAGTAGTCGAAGATAGGCAGTCGCGCGTAGGTGTTTCATACGAAGCACAGCTGGGGAAAGTCGCGACTAGGGATATCGAGAACATTCTAGGGACGACATCCAGTCGATTCAACCAAGAAATCATCTGAGAAGGTATTGCAGTAAGCTTACGAACTCTATTCAATACCGTACGGAACTTTAGTATTTGTACTGAGGAAAAGTAATTTTTTATGAGCGCAATGGAAGTGGTAAAAATATAAGAATAAATGTTAATTTTTTATTGTTATGATAAAAGGTTGGTCTTTTATATTAGTTACCATCAATTCAATAATTGGTTTAAACAATAGAACTTCCAGAAATTGTGATTCTGTATAGAATTACACGTCCATATGCAACAGGTATGGAGTAAAATGTATGTCGAAACCTATGATTAAACTTGAAAATAAATTAATAAATTAATGATTAACATTGAGAGAATTTATGAGCATAGCAGCGCAACGGAAGAAATAACAATGTTTATAATAGCAGAGGAAGTAATCTCCTTCATAATATTTGTATAATTGTTGTAAATAGCATCGAGATTCAAGTAATATTAATTATTGCGTAAAAGACGGAGTATATCTCAGTAGGGTTTCAGCCCCCCCCCCCCCCCAGCTAATGATACGTTTCCAAAAATATAGTTTTTACTAATTTTCTGTACTAAGGAAAGTAAGTCAAAATATCAGTTGTTTATGTTATAAATATTAAATATAAATCAGCAAATAAAATTACTTTTTTTATTCAGCATTCTTCTTAAGAAATCATCAAGTCGTCTGGATTCAATACCTGTACCCCTATCCCGAGGAAAATCCGGAGTCTCTGATCATCTAGATTCAGTTGCCGAGAAATGCCAAGCATAAAACGGGAAGGACAAGGAACGCTTAAAAGAATGGAGCAGGTGTTCTTTTCGTTGAACTCTTTGAATGTTCGTAAATTGCAAATGTAGAAATAATGCGAGAAAGTGTGCGCTGTTGAAGCCCCTAGTTTTACGTCACCAGTTTTTATTTTGATTATTGAAAATTCGGTGTACTGTATATACACATGTTCCTGAAAGAGGTCCCTTAAAAGGGGTAATTTAAGAAAGTTGCCTTTAAGGGGCCGGTGTCTGGTTGGAGTGAGGAGAGGTCTGTTAACAGGGGTATAATTTGCATACAGTATTTGGGTATGTGTCCGCTCCAAGATAAATCGGTCATTGGGAGGGGTGGTCGTCGTTTAAGAGAGGAGGTTTTTTTTTAGAGAGATTTTTACTGTACATTATTCTACGTACTGCAGTACATGCGGTACTGGCTTTTCCACTTTGTTTCTGCAGGTCTTTTGCGTGCTGCGCGTGGCGGGTTACATCACTGGCTCTTGGGTGTGTTGCGCCACTGCACCCCCTTTCCGCGCTCGCAACGCGCTTGCCAGTCATTAGCGATGAGTGCTGAGGCGATGCACCTTATCTGGAGCATCGTAACCACGATAAGCGACGGCGCCCCGCGGCAAATATGCCGTGGATGTGTGCCCACGTTTTCTCGAGGAGGAGTTGCTCGCCCCATTATAAAATCGATACCTCATTCCGAAAAGATGATAGACGTATGGAAAATTATTAGTGTTCAGTGATAGCCTCTTGATAGTTTGCTGCCGTTTTTAAAGAATTTTGAAATACAAGGCAACCTTCTAGTTACAGCTTGACGAAAAAAGCAAAATTCTTTACAAAATAGTTTTGGTAATATTTGCAAAAATGCGTATGTGTGTCGATGTGTCAATGGGTAGATCAGTGTAAAAAGAAATGAGCCTAATATTCTTACTATATTACATAGCTGTTTACTATGTTTTTGTGACTTAATATAACTGTTGGGCGCGACTATGTTGATTAGGTAACTGGCAAATAATGCGAAAATTCTACCATATAAATTGAAAAGTATATAGAATCAACAAACGAATAGTCCTACTTCAGTGTTTGTGTTTTAAAACTTATAAATTAGGACACTTTTTTATCCTAGTCACAATGAACAACGTATTATGAAATACAATGAAAAGAACTAAGATTCGCTATTTCAGTGAATTTTCAGTAAATAGGATTTATCGATCTTAGAAAACTATATTTTTCGATCTTGTGATCGTGGAAAGGAAAGTCGAAGGCTTTCGTTTCAATATTTTATGTGCAAGTGAAAGACGATCCGGTCTTAGGTGGTTATCATATTTTCACACGGCTCATTTAATTTTCTGTCGTCATTCCTTTCGATTGAATTGAAAAGTAAAATAATATTGTATTGCGATTGAATATCGATTGGATAACTTTAACGCAAAGACAGCAACACAGTGGCAGCATAAAAGAAAGGATTTTTGCTGCTTTATGCATTTTTTGTATTTTATCCATCTTTGCAGGCAGGAAAAAGTAGCATGAATTCACATTCTTTCAAGTGCATGGAGTCTTGTGAAAACCAGTGAAGAAACATACTATTAATTTTTACCCGAGTATGCGTACGCAAAGAAGGGTAATGTTTTTCGGCTTGGTCCGAGTATGTTTGTTCGCATCTACCCAGCGCTCAAGAGGCCCTTTATGGATGGGTCAGAATATCAGTTCTCTATAATATCCTGGGAGCTAGGTCTAATCGTTTGTAATTTCGATTTTTAATTTAGGAGGGAATCCCAAAATTGTTGCAGGCGCCATTTTCTGTTTGACACACATTCACTTGAGTGACGGATTATTTTTATTTTATTTTATGTTTTAAAATATTTATTCTTTCGGTTCAACAGCCTTGTTTTACAGAGATTTTCAAATATTTTATAATAACATTTTGGGACGATCGCGCAGTCATCAGGGAACCTTTATCCATGTGAAGTTAATAATGAAATAAAATTATGTAATTTTGATTTTCACCGTTCAGTTTTGAATTCAATATTATTTATCAATTTTATTTTTGAATTTTCTTAATGTTCATAGTAGGTGGAGCATATATTTTGGATATTTTGAACGTATTCGGCAAAATTGTTTTGTTTTACCTGAGCCAAATGTATTTGTGCAAGGTGAAGGTGAGAGATGATTGAAATTGCAATTCTATGTGAATCTGTATGTGAATTCTATCTGAATAAACCAATGAGTATACATCTTCTGTGAACAGACACAACATAACCCATTGAACTGTTAGAACTAGTCGAACGTCATCCATCTTTAAAATTGTAACGAAAAAGGTGAATCACTCTAACATATCATGATTGCCACAAGAAAGAGATCTTAAGAAAGAAAACAAAATAGAGGCAGCGGTTACTTGGGACATCACATCCATTGGTATGGGAGTCTGGCATGAAAAGAAACACAAAAGTTTCCTTGTATAAAACACTAGTCGAACGCCTACTTACTATTATGGACTACGAATATATGGAACAGAACTCGAATTGAAGCAAAGGAAATGGAATATTGAAGAAAATGCTGACAGATTCAAGATGAAGAAACATTAAAAAAGAAAACAACAACAACAAAATTGACTATTAATGAAACTTGAAAATCCATCCTTAGAAATTATGGCAATGAAAATACTACCATAGAAGGACGTTCAACAAGGTTAAACTGTGAGCGCCTGCCAAAGACGATATGGACGAATTTACCCGACGAAAGAAGGTGGCCTGCAAGGAAGTGAGATGATGGCTAGAGGTTTAGAATATGAAATTTGGAAATATCAAACGAAATGGAGATTAGGCAATGAGAAACGACTACACCTGTAAAAGAACTCGCTTTACTACAACGATCAACAAAATAAAGTAGCCTGTATTCAATTTAAAGATAAAGCCATTTGATAAGTTGCCAACTGTATTATTATAATAAGGATGAAAGAAAGTAGATGACTGCTCAAAATTTTAACAGCGATACGTAACGTTTTATGCCATAATTGAGAAGTTGCAATGGACCAAGTATATCAAGTAGTTAGGTTTTGGGGAGATTCTGTTTCTGGTTCATCTGGTCTGACTAGTGCTTTACATCATGTTATTGCTGTCCCAATAGTCGACCGGTTTGTGATACTGTCTACTATTTACATACACTTATCGACACAAATCACTTTCATACCCTTGAAATAGCAATTAGCGATATTAAGTAATATATCACTGGAATTGCATAATATCGAATAAACAGAGTTCTCTACTAATTAATAATGTAAGAAACATCGTTATTATCATTCATCTGCGATGTGTTGCTTATGCACGTATACATATTAATATTACACTTAACATTGGTTACAACGTATTCATGATTAATTTTGTTTTAAAAACACATTATACCGGTTTTAAGAATTGAAATGTGATATAATTTAATGATTGGATCATATGTGAACTGCTTATATTTAAAATGCTTCATGCATTGCAATATTGTAATAATTGATGTGTAGAGACGTGGTTTATACAGATCTAAATGCCACGTATGAACGTTGTGACGCGCGATGGAGTTTCCTCGGTGCTCTTACTTTTCACATGGAACATGCAAGCAGCAATACAAGCAGAAGAAAACATGCAAGCAGAAGGAAGATGGCCCGGAGCGTTGATTCGTTGGCGGCCGGGACTTATCTTTGGGTTGGCGCGTTGTGGACAGAAGCAGATGAGGGATTTTTGATTGATTTAGTGTTTGTATTTAGTGTTTCTGGGCTCTTCCTCAATTCTATTCAGTGCCATAAGTCTAGTGAACATATTCTGTATGGTGTGGAACGTGAGATTTGCCGCCATCCTTTAGGTCGGCTTGCGGGGTATCACTTCCATATATCTCCCCCAGCTGGGAACCGTCCTAGCTGGGACAAGCTAGAGGTACCCGACTGGTCTCCCGACGTGTGCATGGAAGTGTGTGTGTGTGTGTGTGTGTGTGTATGTATGTATGTATGTATGTATGTATGTATGTATGTATGTATGTATATGTGTTTCTGTAAGGAAAGAGGAGGGGGCAAAGATGAAGGGAAAAGCGGGCGTGGTTAATGGTGTGCTTGTTAGGGTACTGCTCTGGCATTCGCCTGCTATGGATTGGAGAGACCACGGAAAACTACTGATCTGAGCAGCCGGCTGCAACAATTTCCCCTTGAAATAGTGGTTTAAACAATCTTAGTGGAAAATTTGCCTCCGTCGCTGTTGACCTCCCGATCACCAACACAGTGGCGGGAGCGGATGTTGTCACTGAGCAATGTCATCCGGTAAACAAAACATAGAAAAAAGCCTAATGAAAAGTTTTTTTCTGTATTTTTAAAACAGCGGTAAACGTTAATTGTATTAATTTAAACTCGATTCCTATTGATGCGTTTTACCCTTTCGTATTATTTCAATAGTACAGATGAGTTTGCGGCTCTCACATGTAACCAATGTTTATAAATGAGTTCTTTAAAGAAAAGAATTTCACGGAGACTTGACGAATTTCACCGTAAGTTTAAAAATATTAAGTTTTTTGAAAAAAATCTAATATATGCATGCAACATGCTACACGCTCGGGCAGCTTTGTTGAAATCTGTAACTCCAAACTTGGGAGAGGTGGCTCAGGGCATCAACTAATGTCACTGCAGGGTCTCTGACCGGGAGATTCTAGGTTCGAGTCCCGACGATGGCAGGATTTTCGACACTAGCTAGAGACCTAGGTCGAGTTAATGGCGGAGAATTCGAACGGGCAGCTGCTTTGTTCGGTGGTTTCTCCGATTAATACTAGGCGAATGCCGTAGCAGTACCCTAACAAACGGACCACGTACCGCGCGCGATCTTTTCTTCCTCTTCCTTGTCCTTTTAATGTCCCCCTTTCTCACACACTATCATGCTTTACATTACCACACATGCTGAGAGAAAGGTCGAGAGCTCAGAACTTCTCTTGGGTGGATGGTGGCCCGCTGACGAAATCACCCTTTTGGGGAAAGCGCAAACCGACGGTAGTCAGTGCCGGATCTCACCATCTAGCGAGGGAAGATAACCGCCACCTCCCGAGGAATAAACAAGCACTGACACCTACGAGACTAATGACTTTAGCAGTTGACGCGCCCGGAATCACTATCAGTCAATCAATATAACTCCAAAACGATGCATTCAGGGACATTAAAACCTAAAACATTCCTCACACCACAATCTACTGAATTAGATCTTCTTGGTCATTCTATCACATTTTTTGCTTGAATATTCGCGGTTCGGCGCTTTTCGATATTCCATTCTATTGGGATTTTACTTTTAAATATTGTATAAATACTTGAAATGTTTGTTTACTTATGTTTATAACGTCTGTTCATTCTAACGTTCAGTGATTGTTTTGCTGATTCTGATACATTTATTGTGAGGTTTGGCGAATTGTCTATACGAAATTAATTTGTTCTAGAAATTTATATCTAGAATTAGGACTGGGTTCATTGAAAAATTCAGCCATTTAATAATAATATTAACATTATATAATATTGTATTGTAATAAAGAAAATTAAATTGATATTTTACAGGCATCTGTCACCTTTACAAATACAGATGTTCTCCTTTGTTTTCTCGTATGGTTGGTAATTCAAACCCATAAATGGTATCTCCTTTACTCAAGACAAGTTTTAAAAAATTTTGTGACAATTTTAAAACAGTTTGACTTTAACTTTACGAACTCTTTCCCTCAACATTTGTTTGTTCATTGATACAAGAATTTACTCAAATATTGTTGAATGGAACATGTCCTTTGCAAACTTTCCGTATAGGTAATATTAAATTTTTCCTGTATAAAATTTGTTTTTCATTGCCGCTGTTCTTAAGCAATGATGACTTGAAGTCACGAGCTGCGTCTGCGTTCCGAAGTTCTGCCGCTGAAGAACGAAGAACAATATTTTTCAAAGTTTTCCTGGGAAATCTTTTCCGTGTCCTACACTCCCCATAATAATGATTTTAAATAGTGATTTAATCACTTTGTAGTTTACAAGAGGCATGTTTATATTATTTATTATTAATATTCTAACTTTGTTGTTATCTTCAGCATTCAATTATACTTATTTAAACATTGAATAAACTAATAATAATAAAAATAATAATGATAATAACTATTTACAATTTAACGAATAGATTATACTTTTGCGGTGATGCCCCAAAAGGTACGTTTATCCGTACTTCGTAAGTTCAATATCGCGTCCTCTACACGCCCTAAGCTCTCATGAATACAGAAACGAACTCCTTTTGCTGATGTGCCTTCTACGAAATTTATCTCGTCCTTACACGTCCATTACGGAATGCTCACATGCGTTCCTTTCCCAACCTTTTATCTGATGTAAAATACTACATTAAGTCACTACGTCACCTTTGATTTCTTTTGCTCTACCAGTACTTCTAACCGAATTTCTCATTGGGCGTTTACAGCTTCTGACAGTCATGTTTTCCTTTCTTGTTTCATAATCACTTTTAACCTCTTACATTATTGGCTGCCACGTTGAAAACACAATTGTTATAAAATATTAAAATTTTGTTTCCTACACTACCCCTTGTTTTTTATTAAAATCACCTTCAACAGATAGTTCTAATATGGAATGTCAGAACTATAATGTTTGATTACTCCTCAATCATATACGAGTAGAAATTTTAATATCAATAACAGTGTTCACGTTTGACCGTGGGAAAATGATCACAGCATTGTCCTTTTAGATATTGCACCCTTGCGACAAAAGTGACGCAACTCATAATTCTTCATTTTGGAGTTGTTACAGTGACGCAGTTACAGAAACGATTCTTGACCAGTTAGCAACATTACTTTTGTATAACTTCACAATATGGCCGGTAGTGGGCGGTTGTGTCACTTTACTTGTTTGGAGTATGAACGTGCTCAACGTAACTAATATAAAGGTCAGCTCTTTGGAGTTAATGCTAGAAATAACTAAAACACCATTTAATCCTGGTTTTATATCCATTCTCATTAGCGCAGACAAATTTGTTTGTCTCAGTAATGTTTCATTATTGCCACACGTTTATCGTGATTTATAGAAAACCTGACATTTTGAGTTGTGGCACTTTTGTTGCAAGCGTGTGATACGGTTGGAGGGGTATCGTCCAGAGTTTATAAAAATAAAAATATCTTTGAGGTGCTATTAGGAATATGTCAATATGTTGAAGAGAGCTGAGTACAGTGAGTATAGGGCGGGGGGCGGGCGACAACCGACGAGCGGAAGGGGTGTTGGGCGGGGTGGGCGGAGGCGCCTGCGACGGGAGCGGGTGGGCGCCGCGCGGCATCGCGTCGCGTAGACCGCAGCGGATATCGCGTGCAGCGGAGCGCGAGAGCTCCGAGCGGCTCCAATTGCAACGCCTCGCGACGCGACGTGGCAGCATGAAGAGAACGAAGAGCTTGGTGTATCTCCAATAAACCCGGACACATTGCTCCATGTTGCCAAGAACCCGGTAATTACTGTGTTCTTGGCTCACGTCCAAATTAGACTGTATCTTTCGTTGTTTTGTTGTGTTTTGTAGTTGTTTGTTTTTTGTTGTGCTTTTCGTTTCAAATCGCGCAGTTTTGCTTGAGAGCATCTTTGTTTTGAATGCGGTGAAACTCGAAAAAGAAAAATGTGCTGGATAGGGAATTATTTGTTCGTTTTTCGAACAATACATTTTTACAGGGCCTTTCTGTCAGTGGTGTTTCAGAGGAAGTTACCGTTTGGAGACTTTTTGCGTTACGTGTTACTGATCAGTCGCTGTTTTAGTAATGAACTCTTGAGCCTCAGCTCTTCTGGAATATTTGTATAGTAGCTTTGTAAATCTGTTAACGTTTAGTTGATTTAAGAGCTGAGGTAAATCTGAATAACGCCGAACACGATAATGTATTGACAAGCTCATATGTTTTGTTCACGATGAGTCAGAGTTCAGACACACATCGTGTGTGTTAATTCAGTAGAGTAGTTGCAACTGAGTTGCAAATAGAATTTTCTTTTGATTATTATCAGAATTTAAATAATTCATACTAGGGCTTAATTAAATCATCAATTTTAAGCCTGTTGTTCTAGTCTCACCGAGCGATATTGAAAAGTGATAACCATTTATTTTTGACTTGACCATGCCTTTATTCATAACCTTTTGGAATAAACTTTTGCACATCGTAATTCGTGGCCCCATGCCTTCAGCCCAAGCGGGTTTCTGATTCATGCGAGTGCGTTTGAGTAATATACGCGCCCGTTATCTCGGTCTCGCGGGATATTCCTCAGCGTAAGGACGTGAGTAATTTCACAGGACACGTGCGTATAAATTCATCGGCCGCGCGCAGAGCGGCAGCTACATATGTAACTGCGAACCGGACGCGCGTGTCTCAGCAGATATATCTGCGTATCTCCTGTCAGCGGGACATAATTATAGCGGGTTTCTGCGCCACTGTTCCTTGGAGGGGCGAGATCCGCATGCGGTACTCTTCTTCGTTTCACACTTTCGATTGCGCATGGCGTGTTCCTTATCCTCACGTGCTTGCCGTTGTTAGTAAACAGCATTTTGAAATGGCTTTCCCTGAGCAGTGAAATATCAGAAATCTGAAATATTTGTATTCAACCACATTTAAGATTTTTGTGTGATGAAGTGCAACGATGTAAGAAAACAGCTTTCGATGTTTTTGTGGTATGCTCGTGTGAGAAAAGTCTGGACTTTGACAGCAACAGAAAATTTTGGGCGAAATCTCTTTAGTGTCCTGTTCTTATATGAAACATGACAGACAAATTAACGAAACCTCGTTTGGAACTACGATTGTCGTTCTTCGACCAGTGCCCATTCTTTTCATCGTGTTCCATTTTTCCTGCACTTCGAACTGCACAAGGTGCTTTACTGAAGAGTCTTGTCTGTAAAGCGTTATGAGCCATTATTTAAAGTGCGTATTAACGAGACACTTAATGATGATGACATAGATTAAAGGAGCCTAATAAACTAAGCGACTACTCACAGAGGGAGAACTCGTTCCTCTGCGGAAAGGAAACCAAAAAGACAAATATGTGTGAACACAGAACCTGTTCAGCGGAAGTTGGTAATGACCTCACGCGAACGAAAAGAGATGTGGATTTACTTTTCGTCCTGCCGGATATTGTAAGCGAAACAAAACAAGTAGGCGTATGAATGAGAAAGATTGAAACTCGATTTTGCAGTCTGGTAGTGAAAGGGGACGTGGAATAGTGATGGAAGGGCTACATGTATTGTAACAGAAGTCGGACATCAGTGATGAGATGGCATTGTAGTACAAATCATTGCAAAATAGGATTTAGAAGTATAAGGAAGAAGGGATGCAGCATTGAGAAGGAGATTCACTGGACGTCTTGATAAGATGTATATGGGATTCCTTAGGCTTAGAGAGAAATATTGTGGTGACCAGCGGGTCGGAAAAGAATAAGTCGGAACGATAATAATATGAATTTGGATCTATGCACTCTGCTGCGTCTACTTGAAAGCAGCCAAGCATATCTCTCCTATTGGACGGAATCGCCCGTGCCAGAAGACATTAAGCGTTTCCTTTTCACAATTTCTTGTAAGGTACTTCTATGACAATTCAAATTTGTTAAAACGTTAATCGGTTAAAACGTTTGTATTATTTACATATTAAATATCTCTTTATGAAATTCGCATTCGTTGCATCAAATTCGCACCTCAGATTCACATTGTTGAGATCGTTCTGCCCTGTCCTCTTTGACATCTAGTCACCGTTCGGCGGAGAATGCCGCATGCGCGAAAGAATTCTCAAGGTCATTCGTGTAGCCAGTCTGACGGTCCTGATTCCCACAACATGTATTTGAGATGGTTGACTAACATATGGAGCTATAGGCCCCTCGTCTCCATCGTGAAGTATACGAGATACACTTTTTTTAAAATATTGTTCGTTTGATTGTTTCTTTGGCCACCAACCTACTTCCGGCTTGACTGCTTATTAGTCTGTTGCTTATAATTTATTTTTATGCATTTTATGAGTATAAATTAGTTATAAGATGTGATCACATATGATTCATTTCCGACCCTGAAGACTTAAGGAGAAGAGTGACAAATTTTCTTTTCGTGAGTATAAATGTAATTCCCTTTTTAATTCTGATAATTTCAATGTAATATATTGATATAAATTGCAATGGATTAAAAATTTAACAATACTGAACGATGCGAACATAAGAAAGAGATGTATATATTTTAATTTGGAAATGTCCATAACATGTTTAGGATATCAATGAGCAATGGTAACTTAATATCAAATTAATTATTTTGTTTTTCTTTGAGCTCAGTATTAGATATTTCTTAGTGTGAAAGTAATACATCGTTATTTCATGCGTTAAGCAAAAATAAACTTTTTAAATCCCTCGAACCCTGCGTATTTCTCTGCTATTCGCTCCTCTGCGTTGGGAATATAAATTTAGAGGCCTACTAGTAGAGTTTGCGTCCAGGAAGCCGTTAATGTTCCCTCTACATAATTTACACCATTAGAAATGGAGTAGGATACACTAGCTATAGGCTCCTGTGTACGTTGCCAAAACATGAGTTTGTGACCCCCGTTACTATCGCCCAGGGAGCTCTTTTCCGAGAAGGCAGTCTCCTCTTATAAAAGAAACCTGAGCGTATTGTGTACCTACTAAAATTTCGCCGGCTAGTTTTGAGCAATAAAAATGATAATATACATTTAGTGTTTGAAGCGTGCGCGAGCCTGCGGGTGGGTGGCAGGAGGAACGTGGCGTATTTATAGCAGCCCTATTCCCGCTGTTATACTTTCGCGTTTTATGTACCAGATAAATTATTCATCCAGCATGAAACGGAACCAAGGCGTGAACTGCCCCGCGCGCGGCGTCGCCTCGCCTCGCGTCGCGTCGCCCGGGCCGGCTCGGCGTTGAAGCGCGTCCTGCAACGCCAACTGAACGTGAAGGCGGCTCCACACTTTCGACATTCGTCGAACAACGAGCTACTGCTCGCCCAATTCCGAGCAGCTGACGTGTTCGGCGGATGTTCGCTTCCTTTGATGTGTCCACAAGACCGACACGCGTTGGGTAGAGCGAACCCCGAATGTTTGTCACTCGGCAAATGGCAAGCAACTCTTCCCACTTCTCGGAATTCGACGAGCGGTTGCTCGCTACTCGCCGTATAACGAATGTGCGGAGCCGCCTTCAGGTGAAGGCGATGGTGATAATGGTGTCAATGGGGATAGCGATGTCGGTGTTGCTTGCGGTGATGTGACGGTGACGGTGACGGTGGCGGTGGCGGTGGCTTTTGAGGGTGAGGAGTCGATGAGGGAGACGGACAACCTGCGCGGAGGTGACGGAGAGAACGATCGGTGCGGGTGGAAGCGTTGGGGAGGGTAATGCGGGACGTTAAGTCTTCGCCGTGCACTTGAATCGTCATCAGTTCTGCAGGTATTGGGGAAGTGTCGAAGCTTTATTTTCACACCTGGTGGACTGCGATGCAGCGAGTTCGTTTCCTATGTGTGGCTTATCTAAAGAGTAAGGTTAAATGATCAGTAGAGGCGGTTCCTATTCTTTTTTTGAGTACTGGAATGTTCGCGGCTCTTTTGAAAAGATTTAATATTGGATTGGGAATTCAATCCTTGTTGAAATCATTTGTGTGCCGACGCACAAGTGCCACATAACAGCTAATAAACATACATTCATTAACACAAACTCACAGAGTGCAAGTTTGTACTGCACAGAGTTGGGTACATTAATTCGATCTCTTTCTCAGTCCTTCATTCGTATCAGTTTAATGTTCGTTTACTTCTCCCTGATATTTTTTCGTTGTTTTATCCGCAGTTTCGCTCTCTGTAGAACGATGAATTGAATAGGTCATGTGCGTGAGCAATTGGCACAAAATAAGGTTAGAAATGGTGTCGAAACGACCGTCGAACGAGCCCACAATCGGTTTCACCCCAGTGAAAAGCGGCTATGTGGACGTGCCTGGGGTGCGTGATCGACGCCCGGCGCGCGCGCTGGCGCTCCTGAGCTATTACGTCCTCTCGCCCCGGCGGAGGTTATGGAACTCGCGTCGCGTGGCGCTCAGTACGTAATGCAGTTGAGGCGAGCGAATTGGATTGTTTTTTGCTCCTCCCCTCGCGTTTCGCCGGCGCACGCACCGGGCGCGGCGCGGCGCTGCGCTCCTGAGCCGCTCCTTCGCCACCTTCGAAGATCACGTGACCCGGAGATCACCAATTACCGGGGGGAGGGGAGAGCTAACAAAAAGTAAATTCATGAATTCACAATCAACATTTATTATAAAATAATACACGCCATTTTACGATTTATTATTTCATAAAAGTAATACATTTATAATTTTAATAACTTATCAATTACTATAACAATAAGTACATTCTTTTTCCACTAGAGATTAACCACAAAAAATGTTTTCTTCAGTAAGTGTTTTGTGATCCATTTCCATCTGTACACTCATTAATGGGAAAACATTCGATAAAATTAATTTATTAAACACGGATTATATTATCAAAAAGTGGAAAAAAGATACTTAATTTCATGTTTTATATGACCCGGAGATTTTCGAAAGTAACCCGGAGCCCGGAGTCTCCGTGTCAAACCCGAAGAGGTGATAACCCCCACGCGCGTGTGGATTAGCCGTCGTTGAGCTGGCTTTGCAAACGCCCAACACGATTTTTCTGCTGCGTTTGATTTCCGATGCGGGACCCCCCGTCCTCCCAATCGATGTGAGGAGCAGGCACTTTCAATCGCATTTTCTCGAATAAAGTTGTGCTTTCGCTGGAGACTGCTTGTGAGGAGGTTTCCGTACGTTTCGCAGCGTTTGAAGCTATGGGAAGACCTACGAAAGGATGACTTAGCGATATCCTTCCTGTGGATAATATACTTGTCTGATCTTTTACACAAATTAAGCAATTTACTTGAATGAATGTACAGTTACGAAGTGAGAGTTTGATAAATAGATATACTGATAAGCGAGTTTGCGAATTATGGGAATGTTGATGAGGTATGTTGTTGAGATTATTCAAGCGTGAAATATTGGAAGTCATACTTGTCAATTTGATCACTTGTGTACTTGATGACTTCAGTTATGTTATTGGATGTAGACATCACAGACGAATTCACATATTACGTTTCGGTCATTAGTACAATAATTTTGGTTAACACCAATACTTTACTCAGACAGTAAAGAAATTTATCAAAGGAATCTCACCTTTGACTCCATTGGCAAAAGAGATATGTTTAATTATCTCGCTTGCGGATGTTATGAAGTATTACGGTGGCATTAAAATTGCACTGTTCATATATTCATTACATTGTGAACACGTAGTGTGTAGTTTGAGTAAAAAACTAAAGGATAGTCTTTGTATTCATTTAGACAATTGAACTTGTTTTGCATACGTTCTCTTTACTAAAGACGCTTTAGTTACATACTTGTTAAAGTCCCGCTCCTTAGTTACTTTCTTCTTATTTATTCTTTACTTATTCTCTTCTTTCTTTACTTATTCTATTCTTTACTTCTTCTTATTTTCTTTTCGTATTATTTCTTTACTTTTGTTCTTTACTTATTCTCTTCGGCAACTTTGATTGTTGTTAATAACGTGGTGTTTGAAAAACTCAGGTTTGCTGACTGTTTCAATTAATATTGTACTTGTGTTCTATTGCCACAAATTGGGATTGTTGCTTGAAATCGAATTTTTACCAACTTTCCAGCATTCTTGGATGTTAGCAGTGCCCTGAGACTCCAAAGCCTCGGTCCCCGCCTCCGCCATTGAGCGCCCCTGGTAGGCGCGCGCGTGGGAAGGGATGGCTCGGCGGCGGCGGCGCACGCCGGATCCGCCGCCGGGGCGCCGGTGCGTGGCCACGATAATTATGATTTATCGTCTACCGACGCCCACCCGCTGCTGCCGCCGCCGCCGCTCGACCGCCTCTCTGCCATCAGATGGCGTCGCGAACCCGCGATTTCGACTCTGCCCCCACGGACGCCAACAGCGCGCTTCTCCTGGAGATAAAATTTAAAAGACCACTTCGCGATAAATGAGACGTCTTCTGTCTGGAGGGTGAGTTATAATGTGGATATCCGGTCTTGTCGAGGGTTTACATTTTCCTCGAATTCATTTAATGTTTGTGTTAAGGTCAATGGTGTTTTAGAATTAGGTGTGAGGTCATGGGTGTTGATAATTGGGAGATACATTACACGAATACTTCTTCGGGTTAATTTGAAATAATGCTGTTTAAAATGTGTTACTGAGAGAGTTATGCATGCGATATTGTTGGGGTATTAAAATGATTTTTGGCCTGCATGACCTAGGCACAAAAAAAACAACTCAAAAGTTATTCTGAATTGCTTTGTTGCGTATTTGGGATAATTCATATGATTTAGATGTTACGGTTTTATGTTATTTAATATTAAATAATATCGTATTACATAAACATTCTCGAGTTATTGAAATAATTTTATTGTAATTTCAGTCACATCATGCATTTTTTTACACTAACGTTGTTTCTAACTCTGGAACAATAGTGATTTCTGCCGTTCATCTTTCCGATCCATTGCCAATTGTTCCAGATGTACCGCAGGGTTTGATATTAGGTCCTCTCCTCTTCTCTCTATAGCACTACAAGCACGATATGCTCTCATCGTTTCAAAACGGAAGAACAGTTCTCTTTTCGGATTTTTCGGAACAACAAAAAATTGTGAGATTTTGAGATTTTCGAATGGGCTTCTTAAAAAGAAAATACAAGTAAACAAGAAACACTATTTCAATGCAGTTTTGCATTTTACACAAGGGATTTTTTAAGTTCCCGTGACCGTTATTGGGAGTACCGCTACGAGCGCCGGGAGCGCGTGAAGGCGCGGCCCCGCCCCGCGCGCGCCAGCCACGGGGTCTGGGCGGCGTCCGGGCGCGAGGGGCGGCCCCCGAACTCGTTCGGCGCGTGATTTGTGGCCAGTAATTTCTCCGCGCGTTAAGGACGGAAGCCGGGGGAGCCCCGTCGTTTAAAACGAGAGCCTTGCTCCGCTCCACGCGAGCGCGCGACACCGCTTGGGTGCAGAGGAAGTCGACTTCGCTGCTGGAACTCATGGAAATTGTGAGGTTCTGCAAGTAAATCCAAGGTCACGATTCTACGCAGATTTGAATCCAAATACCTCAAATAGTCCATGTACTCCGGTATGTTTCGACTTCACCATACAACATGTCAAGCGCGTCTGAGCACCCAATCACCCTAGCCATCAGTTTTCTGGACAATAAGGGAAACTTCGAACGATTCAAGAAACACAATATCCTCCTTGCCTTTTTGATCCACCTAATTTTGGTTAAAGATACTCTGTGCAATGTTTAATGTTTCTACGTTCAGCACGAAAAAAATACTGTATGTTTAAATGTTAATAGTTAAATTAAAAAAATTACTGTATGTTAAAAAACTGATTGTAAATTAGCACTAAATAAATGTAAAAATATCCATTTGAAATTGAGTAGTAAAACAATTACCTGATAGGGGAAGACAGAATTGTGGGTAAGTTAGAGTTACCGGTATTGTTAGGAAAATCCAGGGAATGTTTGTAATTCTATTGGACTTATTGAGTGATGCTGGTCATTTTCTATATTTTCTCCCTTATGTATCAGAAAAGTCCTGTCTCGTTCACATGGCGAATGTATATTGATTACGAAGTTCATGTTTATTAAAAATACAGATCAAGGAATACATGTAATTGCTTCTGGTTTGAGAAACCCCATCTCGATCATGTTGTTCCTAGATATTCTAAGAGAGAATGCTGAGATGCATTGTAATATTTTTAATGTAAATAAAAGTGCCATACCGCTAAAGGCGTTCTCTCCAATGAAGTTACATTTACAAATATGCATGCAGAAATTGAAACCTGTTGAATGCTTATAAATATGCCACTCGATATTGAGATTATTTGTCTTCTTTGACATAGTGGATCATGTTTAGACTTCCATCGTTCTCCCTAATGGCAGGCATCTCAGTCTTGAAACATTTACTTTGTATAATGAGAAAGACATCTTTGTTATTGGGGTATCTAATTATTAATTAAAGTAGTATGTCCAACAGTGAAGCAGATACCGTGTTACGTATCACTGAATATTGAACTCTAAAACAAATACAAATAACAGAATGTATCTTTCGAATTTCAATTGTTTATGAAATAAGCATTGTATACCTAATTTCCATCTAACTCAGATATTGTAGAATCTTTCGTAAAAGCCTGGCCTGCGGTTCATCATCATGTCACAGAATACATAGATAAAACTATTGCCTCGTGTGGTTGCTCGTACTTCGCCGTTTTGTTTTCCGCCGGTGTGCGGGGAAGAGGTCGGGCGGCATCGTGTTGCCCGATATCCATCGTAGATTGAAACTCATATTTCATTTCTTCCCAACTGGCTCCATGGCGTTTGTATCTGCTGCCGCTGAGCCCGGAGCTGGAAGATATAACGTCCAATTTTCTGCCCATCTGAACGCCAGTGTCTCTCTTGAGTCGTCGTTATCTCATTTGTATCAATAATATTATTGTTTAAATACATTATTACTGTTATATATTTATATCTTATTGTATTACTGTAACGAAAATAATTGACATTAAATTTGATTTTTGTTTTGGTCGGTAGATTTATTTCTGCATTTCTAGACGAGTAACTGATATTAACAAGGACAATGTCGGGCGATTCAAAGTTTTAAGTATTCAAAGTATAGTTGTTATGTAGCCCTTCGTTAGATTCAATTGCTATTGTGTGTATCAACTGTTATAAAAATACTAATCTTCAGTACAGTAAAGCAATATTTTGTGTTTTGATTTTAGCTAAAGGCTTTTATTTGGCGTTATCATAAGAATGTAGTTTATTGTTTAAATCCGGGCAGTTTTGTAAATGCCCTACCAGGCACTGCTACGTAATCTATTTCTAAAACAGTATTTTTGTCTGTTAGAAAACTTCAGGCAAAATCATTTTCCTTCATGACTTACTCTTTAGCGCTGTACAGCCTTGAATCGCTTGCAGTGATTACTACCGCATACCGTTTACTCTTCTTGGGTCGGTAGGTTCACGTTATCATCAATTACTTGTGACTAATCCAACTTCTCTTAGTGTCATGTACTGCCAATGACTGTTCCTGATATCGTCCATAATACTCAGAAATACAATGTCCGATTTTTTGTCTCTTACTCATACTTTCATTAGGCACCGCCTATTGCGCCAGAAATGGGGTGTGGTGTGATTTGTGGGAAGTGATGGAGTGATAAGTCCCTTTTCTGTATTGCAAGTGCGTCATAATTACCTTTTGGAGTCGTTTTAGTGTTTGAATATTACCCAGAAAGCACGTAAATGTACTTGTGTGTTGTATTTTACATTTCGCTCTTTACAAGCCGATCAGATCTCTTCAAACTACACAACTTTTCGAAGATCGTGAAAAACATTTTATTACTCATCGTTTGTATTCGCTTTGACTTTCTAATTTAGATTGGATGTTTTAGCAATTTAATTGAATAGTTGGCAATAATTGATTTTCAGAATTTTGTAGGTTGCGTATTGTAAAATTTACATTTTAAAAGCGTGTAATAAATATTTTGCTAGTCTTTGAGTGTAGTATCTTTGAATGTTTTAGTGCACAGTCCTCTATTAAAAATATTCATCTGATGCAAACGTTTTAAAATGATTACTTTGATCTGAAGAGATTTACTCTGCGAAGTTTGCTCTATTCATATTTATTTGCAGAGACAATAGTGTTCCATAAGCGTTCATGGCAGGCTGGAATCGTTTGGATGTACGAACAAATTAGTTTACTGTTGTTCCTAACTCGTGCTGTAAATGAAATTAATGTAGGGTCAGAAGAAACGAAACTTTACTCTGGAGATGCTTTGAAAGTGAAGATACATTGAAATACTAAACAGGGAAACTCAAATCGCTGTGTAGGGGCTTTGTGTCCGATTTCCATTTAGCAAACATGTTTCATGCCAATTCTCGTTACTCTCCCATTCCGTTTTCAGGAAACCACCCGTTGATCATCCTGCGGCGACTGTTTCAAGAGCTCCAAATTATTGCGTCGGGGCAGTATTCCGGGACACAGGCCAAAGGAGAATTTCTTTGAAGCCCGCGGTTCCATTAATTTATGAAGAATACCCAACGCGTGTTCGTGTAGTCGTGGGGCTCGTGTGCCAGTGGCCAGGACGTGTTTACTCGTCGTCGACCGGGACACATGTGGCCGGCGTATTTCCCTTTTGAAGCCTAGCCGCCGTAATCCCGAGAGCAAATAAACGCCGGGGACGTTTTTGCCTTGGACCCTCCGCTCACCGTCTCCCGGGAGAGAGTGAGGCTACCTTTTCCGAGCAAATACAGGGGTCGCGGCGGTGCCTTGTTTCTAGATGAGGGACGCTGCAACGGCGGACGCATAAACCTGAAATTCAAAAGTAATATCCGCAACGAAGTTTGGCTTTGCAACGATTCTGAACCACAATATGTAGTGATTTCTTTTCTTCAGTCCGCACTGAATTCATTTGCAGCTACTCATGCGGAATGGTCTGATTGATTTTACGTGGAATCAGTTATTACGCTTTCAGAATTTGAGGGAGATTTATTGCTGCTCATAATACATTGTACAGGCACCGCACTAAAAAGAAATAATGTTGATGTATTTAATTTTGTTGCTAAAAGAATATGTTTGAGGACTGGAAACGCATAACAAGCTAATAATAGATATAAAGAAGTCAAAATTGTATCTTGACAACTACCGATGAAAGTGCCCATTTTTATCAGCGTCGGACTTTGGAATTTGGAGTAATCACTTTAAAAAATAGTGCGAACATTAGCAGTTGACAAATTCTCTCTTTTAAACGAATGTGCGTTATTAAAATCAACTTCAATTTGCTCCAATAAATATTACGTACAATAGTAATTTTATCTGCATTTATGGATTTGTCCTCTAACAATTGCTCCTTCTCGTTGCTTTTCCCGCTGACGGTTCTCAGTCGCTAAAAAAGAGCACGCTTTCTTCTTTCCGTTACTGCCTCAACTTAATATTTTTATGAAAGATTATCGGAATCGTATGGCGTTCCCTTGAATACAAAGTAATGATAAAGTAATTAACCTGATTACGTTCCAAGGATGCTCAAAAAGTACTGTGTGACATGTGTTAAACGTATTTCATTTTGCTCGTTGGTATGCGCCATTCATTGTCTGTGCGCCTTGGGTCACAATCCTTCTCAATTTCCAAAATGTAACGTGTGTCAGAAATTACTGGTTACAGAAGGTACTGGAATCAATTTTACTTTATAGTTTTGTTTCTGCGCAGTGTATCACATCACTGTGATTGTGATGTGATGCACATCATTGTGATCAATACTAGTCAAACTTGTTTCTTCTCCGGATTCCTTTTGTATCGTTGGATTTTTTTCTTGGCAGCAGTGAAGCGCCATTTCTCCATTTACTTCTACTAGAACTCATATTGCTGGACGTCGATTGAATCTGTAATTGCAGAGACCGAAGGTTCACGGCGTGAGGGTCTTTCCAGATTGCACCATAGCTATCTTCTTTGGCTTGTCAAACTATATTTAGAGATGCTATTCGATGATTAAGTCGCGGGAATTCCCGGGACAATTCTTCTTTTGGAGCTTCAGTGAAAAATAATGCAGGAGGGAAACAGAATCCTCATGTATTATTCTGTGCTCGAAGAGAAGTAATATTGTATGCATGCAATGGTGCGTTTATGCACTATAAAGAAGGAACGGTACTTCAAATGCTGCATGCACGATGTGCTTTGGTTGCACAAAAATTTGGATATTCCTCTGTTTTACTATAGGTGATACTTAGGAACCGAAAAAATGGCAGTGTCCGTCATGGAAACAAAATTAATACTAAACTAATGGCATTGAGCGGCAAAAGTTGCTCAACCATTGAATGACATTTTAAATATTTGAATAAAACAATTATATTAAAGAAATGGTATAAAAAGGAATAAAATGTTCTGATAAGGTAGATTTCTGTAGACAATGTCAACGCAGTCCGAACCAGATCGTCGCACATTTGTTTAAATATTAGTTGTTCCACCCGTGCGAACATTTTGCCCTTTGATATTGTTTTAAAAGTGAATATATCAAAGCAGCTTCAAAGATTCCCAGCTTCAAAAGTGAGTCCCCGAATTATGTGATATATAATGGCGGGATGGAGTGCATTTTTAAAAGTTCTAGTATCGTTTAAATTACGCAGAATATCAAATATTTAATTGAATTTTACATAGATTTCGAGATTCTGCTAGTTTCTGATATCGAATGCTATAGTGCGAGGAAGATCTAACTTCCAAACACGAAGTAGTGTCGAATTGAGCATAATTTTGTAGATTATAGCCTGAGAAATAAAGCTTGGTCCGAAAACCTAGTTTTTAGGATCTACCTGTAAGACGCAGTGTTTCTAATAATGAGCAATGGTAATATGCGCTGCAGTGTAACATGTGTTGTGGGTTCATATGCGCATGCTGATATTTTTTGATACTCTACCAAAACTGTACGTTCTTCGTCTTAAATCTGTCTGCTATATCCCTGGGGGTACTTCCCTAACTAGCTGTCGCACATTTACTGTATGTTGTGTCAATGGAGTTTCGTAATGTGTCCAAAATTGTTCTCACAAAATTACTGTTAGGGGGTATTTAGAAGAGTTAAACCTTTAATAATGTTATACAAGGTTTAAGTTGTTTCAATTTGTTGTCTCGTTTTCTACATAATAGCTTAAGAAAAATTAATTGTGGGACACGGAAAAATAATTTTTAATGGCCCAAGATACATTGCTTCCAATGAACGATGGTCGATTGCGTGCGTGTGTAGAAGATTGGTTTTCATAGTATCATCTATTCAAAAAAATATCTTAAATCGATTTGACGCACTCCTGGGTATTTTGACGCTCCCCTGTCCAGCAGTAACACATTTACGTGGTTTGTGTCGACGTTTTATACGTTGTACAAAACCGTCAAGGTGTTGCCGCCATGAATATTTGATTGAAAAGTTCAATTTCATTTTATGAAGTATTCTGAATATGGTCTTCGCTTGCCGAGATGGTACCCGCCTGTTATCTTCACCCGAAAAGAATACTTTTCTGCTCACTGAAACATCACTTGCACTCTGATTCTTAGAGATTCGCTAAGAACTCAAGAGATTGATGTAACCTAAAATAAACACATTCTCTATCTATCTATCTATCTATCTATCTATCTATCTATCTATCTATCTATCTATCTATCTATCTATATATCTATCTATCTATCTATCTATCTATCTATCTATCATCTATCTGATTCATTTTTCATAACGATGTCTCTCAATAAATGACGAATACAATCACGTTCTGCATCTGTGGCCATTGAGTTAGCGAAAATGAGTTTCTTAGTAAACATGACAAACGCAAAAATGCATTAGTACGTGAGAAATTGGTGTTGTAATCACTTATTTATTCTGCATTGTATCGCTGATTTTATAAACACTGAAGGAAAAAGAAAAGAAAATCAGCGCCATCTAAGCGACAGTGAAACGAACACTAGTGCTGCAGAGATTGGTGATCGCATTATTTCCATGTACTCATTATATTTTCTCAACCAAGAAAGGAAACATTCATAAAATTATTATTTTCCCTGAGATGTTGAGTCAATAACTATTTGAAGGAGACATTTTCGTAGCTTTGTACAAGCGAACCTCTCAAAACTTTACCAGGATTTTATGAATTTATAGATGGCAATTATTTGACTTCATTTCATTTCTACGTTCGTGTTTATTCGATAATTTCATTGAACCACGCGTCACTGTTGAACGAAACATATATATTACTTAGTTTCCATAGAGAAGTTTCCGCTTAAGCTAAATACATCAGTTGACTGATAAATTTATCAGAAGAATGTTCGATCATTTTTGTTGAATAAAGAACATACTTTGGACATTGACAATGACATTTAGATTGTCTTGATCCAATAGACAGCTCGTTTTCATAATTTCAGTCGTCAATTTTCATCATTTGCTCTGCAGTAGTTGTGCGTGTTTCAAAACGCGTAGCAGCGCTTCTACGGCAACACCGAATAGTCTGTGAATACACTGAATTTAGCATTTCGCAGAACTGCATGGGAATCACGATGATAACGCAGCGCCTGTTTTTGGGGAAATGGCGACAATGCGCCCTCCCGGCGCTGCAGGAGGTTGCCAGAGTATTAACCGCGCCGCACGCGCCCTGGTGGGATTGCGGGCGGTACCCCGCGAAGCGTATGTCACCGGCGTTCATCCGTCCGCTTGCGGGGCGTGGCAAATGAACACGAACGCCTGCCCTCCCGCCCGCCCACGCGCCTGCGGCAGCGCGAACGTCGACGTGTGTATTATCTGCGCACGTTTTCTTGAGCCCTCGCTTCGCTCTTTGTGCGAGGAGTGGGCAGTTGGGTTATTTTGATACGGAATTTTATATCAAATTTGTAGTTCGTTTTTCGAAGCAAAATAGTTTCTATTGCACGGAAGCGAACATTTCTGGTTACCAGGTTTTGTCCTCAATGCTCGTTGCTATGATTTAGTCTTAATTCAACTAATGTTGGCAAAGGAGTGGGGTTAGGTATTCCGGAGCTTAAGAAAACGTGCGCGTATAATACCAGCCGCCACGCGAACGCTGCACCGGCCGCCCATCCGCACATGTGGTCGCATGGCGCGGGGCACCACACATCGTCTTTAATTATGTGGGAAATCGTCGTGCATATGGCCCCTGAGAATAAGAGTGATTTTTTTGGTTCATAAGTTATTTGAAAATAGTTCAGTCAGATAATTCAATGCGCGTATAATTTTACAGTTGGAATGTACAGATTGCCTTGTCCTATTGAACCCTTACTCAATTTGTATAGAATCTCTCTGAGCCTTTGATTTCATCGTGTAAACTACTCGTTTGTTTGTGTATTTTAGTCAATATTTCATGTACGAATTCGGGAATCGATGGCAGAGAACTAGCTGAAGAAATGAGGAGATCCTGTAGAAAGGTGGAACTGCTCCTAAGTATCAAGTTGACTGTTCATCGAACATTCTTTTAACAAAACCGTTTTCTAAAGAAGATTTATTTTGTTAGTAGAAAATTAACTTCTGCTGAAAACAAGCATGTTACGGAGTGAGAGTTTACCTCGAACTGCGGGGGAACTGATTCAGATTCTTGGGAATAATGATGATACTAAGACCATTATTTTCGAAAATATGCCAATAGTCTCCAGACTCAAAACAATTTCATTTTCTCGGTTTCCTAATTTATATTGAAAACTAATGATGTCATTTTTCTAATAAACTATTTGACGTGTAGAAATCACTTGAGAATTCTTATTTATTTCTGAAGAATAAGGCGCATTTGAAATTAGAAAGGCTTCAGCTTATGATTATATAACCTCTGTATTTGCAAATAAAGAAAAAATGAAGTTCAAAATATTGTCATGCATGAATGTTCTAGAATGATTATTGTTGGAAAAAATAGACGTATTAATACATTGCTGTATTAATTAAAGTTATTTTGTTATTTAAAGAAAAAGTACATCTACGTCAAATTCCTCTTCAGAGCCTTGTGATTTTGCTTCGTTTACTCGATAGTCCGATGATAAAACTTCATAAACGAGATCTGCAATTTCGTTTAATTGAGTGCTTTACTTCAGAAATGGTGTGCTCTGTAGCCCTGGCGCATCACATTCCCGCTCGAAGCAGGCGTAACGTCTGCTGGACTCCAGCGAGAGTTTCGATAAAACTGCGAAATCTGCCGCAAGTCGCTCTTCGCGGCGGCGCGTGCCCGGTGCCAGTTCGCGCTGGCAGCGGCGAGCGGGTTGTTGCATTACCGGCGGACGCTTCGGATCGCAGGTGATTGCCGGGCGCTGCGAGTTGTCAGAAGCCAGCGCGCGGGCGCATGCGTAATGATGGGGCGGATGAGCACGAATAATGCCCCTCTGCTCCCTGCGCCCTGCGCCCTGAGTCTCTATCATCTGCTTCAGGGTTGTCAGCTAGTGTTCGGGTAAGATCACAACGTGCACCCATGGGCGATCTGCATTTTTTAAAGTCGAGAATAATTTCTTAAACATTCTAATTAATGATTTTTTTAGCTTCTATAGCTTTGTTCATTGCTATTTTTAAGCAATATTTAGTTGTGGTTCTCCTATTTTAATTCTTACCCTATTTTTTCAAACGAAACAATACAATTTTATATCGTTAAGAAGAAACTAGTTGGACCCCTGCAAACATTCCGCGCTGTATAAGTCAGTGTTTTAAAAGTGAAAATTTTACTGCAACCCAACTTTAAATGATCAGGCCCTAAACTGTGCTTTACATCTTATATGCAGAGGCGTACCCACGATTTTTCTACAGGGTGGGAGTATATTGTCTAGCCGACTTGATTTTATCTTATCCAGAATGTTTAATTTATGCTGAATAAAAATATATTTTTATTTACTGTTGTGTATGTACTTAAGATTTATAACATAAGCAATGGATTGAAAGGCTTTTCATAGTATAGAAAATGAGAGGAAGCTATATTTTTGAATATTGATCTTTGGCTTCGGGGAGGTGGACTGAGCCTCCGCCACCTTCCCTTCGGTACGCCACTGCAATGCATAAGTAAAATAATGGTATTGATACATTACTTACCCTTTGTAATGTTCAATTCTATAAGACAATGCCCCAAACAACGTAAACCGCTTCGTTCAATGATCTCCGTCAATTTTTTCCCCAATTTTTCTTGATCCATTGCAGAAATTCGTTTTTAAATTGCACTCCCGATCTTCCTAAAAGGGCATAGATGTGAGAGACACATTTACCTGCAAAATAATTTTCCTGGCTTTCCATTCCAATGTTGTGAAGTGTTTAATTTTATTTTCATGTCAACCCAATAACATTTCGAAAATATCTTTTTGCTCTATCCATACCCAGTATTTGAATAATACCATTGTCTCCCATTTCAACTTCAGTTAGGATGGCATCAGAGGAAGTCAGATAAAATTTAAAGGAAAAAAATCAGAGAAAAGGTTAAATTGACCTAAGCACGACAAAAAAATAAAACTTTTATTTTTTAATTTTCGTGAACCTCTTCCCGAGCGTGTCAACTGGAGTTGAACTAGCGCAATTTCATTTTCTTCACCTTTTCCAGATTGATAGCTGCATACTGCCTTTCTGGCTCTTTGTGACCCTTTGGAGGTTTCAATTACTTGTTAACTAATAATGTTAGTCAAATATGATTTTCCCTAGCAAACTTAAATAATTTTCGTTTTAAATAGTAAATATTAGTTGTTATGAAAGGACATTCATAAATCAGGTTTTCACTAGGTAATACTAAATATAACTTATTTCGGGTTTCGAACATAACATTTCGAAGGTAATATAAAAACGCATTAACAAAACAACGAGAATTGAGGAAAATTTCTTTAGAATTAATCCTGCTTTCTGTTTCATAGAAACTATATAATTCTTCATCGGGTCCACCTTAAATTATTAGGGAATTAACAATATTGAGACTTGCTTTGGTTGACAGCATTGCTGCATCTTTGTACTGCTTATCATATGCTTAGAATACAGCCGAAAGAGACAGATTCAGCTATTGGAGTGAAAGTATTAAGAGTCCCTACTATTTTCGAAGTCTTTGTTATGATGTTGAGTAATTCATTTCTGTTAGTACATTGCAGTAATTTGCAACCATCTGTGCGTTTTCTGGGTACTTTTGGGTACTAGTCGCATTTTAATTAATGGAGCAACACTAGAAAATGTGCTGTCTTTGTATTCGTTGGGAGTGGGGTCCATCACTACCTTCCTTCCTATGCGGAAATTGTATCATGATTATGATATTCATTTTATA
Source organism: Teleogryllus occipitalis (assembly GCA_011170035.1). NCBI lineage: Eukaryota > Metazoa > Arthropoda > Insecta > Orthoptera > Gryllidae > Teleogryllus > Teleogryllus occipitalis. The sequence continues at coordinate 25,857 of BLKR01000406.1, read as the reverse complement.
TCATGAAATGTTAAATGAAATGTCGATTGCTTGTTGTTTTGCATTCGAAGTGACTTCACTCTCTGACTCGCTAATGTCTATGCATTTTACAACATTGGGTTCTTACGGTAGCTTTGGAGTGGGCAGTAATCTGACGCAAAGTGTAGGGCGAGGCCGAATTGGATTTCTGGATGAATGGTGGATGCGTCTCCTGTGTTGGAGCTTACGTCACTGAACGATGATTAATGTAAACGAAGTTGGCAGTTGAAATCAACTAACGTATGATAACGAGAATTGGCTATTGTTGTTTTTTCACATGTTGCCTCGTAAATCACTCAGTTATGTGAGCTCTTTTATTTTTATCGTTACTGCATTCGAAGCCAGATAGATACCTTTCAAATAATATTGTCATCATTTGTAAAACTAAAAAGTGATTTACAAAACATATCGTAGTTTTAAAAAAATAATTCTTATCACTTTCCTGCTCATTAGTATTATGCGAGTAATTGTTATTTCTCCGTAGAAAATATGTTTCATTGAGATTGTAGAAAAATGTATACAATTTACAGTGGCTCTCAAAATTGACCGTAAACTATACAAACTGGCATAGAACAAATATTTATTGAAGAATTCTGAGGTACAAAACAAACATAGGTATTAATGCAAACATTTTTCTCATACATTAAAAAATACCTTGAAGTAAGTGAATAAATAAAAAGCAACTTCTAATGCTTATGCAATTCACCACAAAATGAAAGTACACTGGCAATTAGTCTTCGAGGAAAGCGAAACATAATAAGTCAATATTTTATTGCAATATTTTATGGAACGTCCTTTAGCATAAATAATAGTCTTTTTTCATAAACTGTACCATCTTTTTCTTTGTATAAAGAGCATTACACGCTAAAAATGGCAGATTTTCGGTAAACTTTCTGTTTTTCCGAAACCAAGGAATCTGTTCTACAAAATGAAATCTGAATTAGGTCATGTATAATTTTTCTTAGAAAAAGAGGCGCTTTCTAGTAAGATTTGCTTGAAGTTAATGCAGTTTATAGAAACAAAATTCTCAAACACGGCGCCAAATGCTTTCTTTATTTTTTCACTCGGATAGAGCAAATAACGCTTAAAAATTGATTAGGTCTCATTTTCGTTTAACTCTCTGAATTTTCGATAATTGCAAAAAGAAATAATGAGAACTAATGCGCGAAAATGTGTTCTATTGTAGCACCACAAGGTTTATTAAATGATCGCATCTCACAGAACATTTCTGGGGGGGGGGATTAGTTACAAAATTGATGTGAGATACCTCATCCCAAGGAAGAAGCTGTAAAAATTTTCGGAACAGTGAATGCGGAAAATAGATTAGAAAAGTTAATTTCAGGAAATAACTTAAATCGCAAAAATAACTCACGAATATTTTTTGCTCAGGGAAAAATGCGTGCAAACGAAAGTACTCTGGGGCGCGCCGCCGCCGCCGTCCGTCGTCGCGCCGTCGCGGATAAATGAGGGTGGCGTGGTGCGTGGGGGTTTCGCGGGCTGCTTTCGGGTGCTGCCCGCTGAGCCGTGGCTATCGGCGGCCCGCCGCGGACGCACGGCCCGCGTCCGTCCGGAACACGCGCGGCCCGCAATGCGCCACGCAATGGGCCGTGAAAGGCCTCCGCTCGACTCCGCTCTCCAGATGGGGCTCCTTCTCCGCCCCGCTGCCACGCTCGCGGCCCCCGCCAACATCACAGCGCCACCCCGCTCCGCGTCGCCGCCGCGTTTCCCTTGATACTACCGGGAAACTCACTTTTAAGAGTGGTTTACCACGTTTTACGTATATAGAGATGTGCTTTGGTCCAGGTCTGTCTGGGGGACTAGGAGGTCGCCCAGAATGTTTAATTTATTCGAATCTGAAAAATGTAATTAATTAAATAGTCTGGTCGATGGCATTCGAAATGTGTGGTTTGGTGGGAGAGTGGCTTTTGTTTATAGATACAGAGGTAACCGTGATTCTATGGTATTTTATAAATTTTGAATTGTAGGAATGTTTCTGAAATTGATGTGATATATAAAGACCGGATTTTCGTGCAGTAAAACTCTCTAAAACGTGCAGTAAAAACACCAAAACGTGCAAAAACATGCAATAAAAAGATCAAAACTTGGCAAAACGCTGTTATGTTGCCTGGAAACTTCAGTTAAACCTCTTGTCAACTTATTTGATATTTTGAATGTGATGTTTAAGGTTATTTGAATATTATTATTTTATTGTTATGTTACTTGTTTGTGCATCCTTTAAACAAACAGTATTTGACATTTTAAATATTATTCGCGCACAAAATTAAATTAGCATAAAATTACAAGAATTGAAAAATACAAATATACCTTCGCAAATCAGAAATAATTATGTTACAGAAGAAGTGTTCTAATCGTTGTCATTATAATTTACAATTATGTATATTTCCAAATTATTATATCAGACACGAAAAACTTCGTTCCACATTTACACTTGTCTGTGCCGAGCCTCACTCTGACGTACGTGTGCAGGCAGCTAAAAGCGGTCAAAAATTGTGTTTATTCTCTCTCGTAGGGTAATGTTTTTTCAGAGAAACTCGATGAATTTGAAAGATAGTGCTGCTTGCCACTAAGCTTAGCGCCCGGACGTGGGGTCAAATGTGACTCGCACATGCTCCATCTGGTATTGGTAAGTTCAGTGAAGACTGACAATACGGATATAGATCCGGACAGAACGGATACAGGGAAAACAGACTCCGAACATTGCATTGGCTAAACGACCGCAACCAAGGACCGCCGACCTAGTGCGTGGTAACACCGCATAGCACTGCTGCAATAACTCGGACATTTTAATTACACAATAGGCATCATGAAGGGCAGAGACGCTGAGTTCATAGGGCAAAAAAATACAGAATTGATTCATCTTACGGCACTCGGGTTTCGCAGATCACCCGAATGCACTGCTGTATTATATCATTAAAACATTTGTCTTAAATAAATAATTTAAGAAATAAAATAAGTAATAAATGAAACCTTAAATTAAAACAAGTTGATAATATAAATATTATATTTGATGCAATAAAACTGTGAATTTTGCAAATTCGTCCAGTAAAATCCCAAAATGTGTAATTTTCAGGCAGCATACCTAAATCGTGCAATATCGTGCAGCAACCCCTAAAACGTACAATTTCGTGCAAAATAAAACAAGTACAAAAAGAATGTCCGTTTCATGATTCAAATTTCTCTTAAGGTTTCATCGAGTTTCAAGAGGCAATGAAAATATGCAGTTGCAGGGGAATCTGATCTATAGTGATAAATAATGATAATATATAATACAATCGTTCAGTTAAATGTAAACGGAGAACAAGTCCAGACAAGTCTTTCTAATACATTACTAGTAGCTTTCAGTATATATATATATATATATATATATATATATATATATATATATATATATATATATATCTGATATATATATATATACATATATATATATATATATATATATATATATATATATATATATATATATATATATCTGATATATATATACTATATATATATATATATATATATATATATATCTGATATATATATATATATATATATATATATATATATATATATATATATATATATAAATGTGTGATTAATAAATTGTATCTATTAAATTATATTATGTTTTTTACTGATAATAACTTCGGCAGAGATAATATGACAGGTTGAAGGCGTGGTGGATCTTTCAAACTTGCTTGGGTATTCCTTTTCTCTTCTCTGTGAATATTCTATTTTGTATCTGGCTTGGTCGTATATTTCACTTTTGTCTTTTCTGTACCCCCACCAAAGTCAAACATTAATTTGGCATTTTATTTATTTATTTCCTTCGAAGAGTATTTCTCCGAATTTTCACGTAGAATCGAAGTTTCCTTCACTTGTTTATGGATAATTGATGCATTCTTGTAATGGTTTCCATCTTCAAATTTTTACTTATTCCTCATATTGACGATGGACTAAAGCATAAAATTTTTCGATATCTTTCTTTTGTTTAATACCTTTAATCGTGTTTTGTTTTCGTGAGAATTTGTTTTTCCAGTTCTTCTCCATTTCTATTTCATGTTTTCTTTCTTCGGTACGGATTACCGACTCTCTCTCTCATGTTTTTCGTTATTTGGTCGTCGTTTCCTACATCTGTATTCGCTTGAAGCGACATTTGGTGATCTGTCCATTCTTCGCTGTACCGTCGTCTTGTCCGCGTGTGCTTTAGAGGTGGGCGTTGGCGATCTAGTGAAATCGGGCGTCCAAACGCAACAATTGATGTGGTGGATACGAGTTAAGTCGGGCTATAAAAGGTCTGAATTGATGTGGCATTTTCGGTTGCTGTTAGGTGGGTGGGTGGATAGCACTAAAAGCCTTCTTCACGTTCAGAGTTCTCATTCTATTTTATGGAATTGAAACAACTGAAAAATTGTTCGATAGCAGATTAATGTTCTGTTCTTTGGCGATTCACTTCTCTTTATGATGTTTTTCTTTTATTTGTCGTTCAATGACCCTTCTAAGAATGTTGCTTTAATGTAGTAGTTTCATTTACTTATATTACGAAAGCTTATTTTTGTAATGTTTATTACCGTTAAATTAAGCTTCTACGTGAACTGATGTGTATTCGACGTCCTTTTTAAACTTCTTACCCGCAAATCGAGATAACTGGTCGTGGTATATAATGTATAAATATGTATAATTCGAAAATGACCCAGAAATATATTACAATTCATTTTACAGTACTCACTGCCACAATATTCGGAAAAAAATATTTTTATGTTATAATGACATAATTTATTTGCAAACATTGTTTTATGTTTTGTACATAAAATTCCTAAAGATGAATTATGGGGTTGATTATTGCCTAGAGATGTTATAATTTAATCCAGTAATATTATTTTTATTTACAAAAGCTGCCTCACATGCTCACGTTTGTAATCGTACATTGGAGTTGGGAGAAGTGGATGTTGTAACGCATACTTGACTGCCATTTCCGGTAGGTGTAACTCGAGAGCGCGCAGAAGGCCGTCTCCCACTGCACCTGGCCGGAACTGGGCGACAAATCCTGCCGCTGCTCTCTAGTCCGCTGCACAGTTGCAGGCAGTGATACATTCTGCTGCGCTGGACTGGAATGGCGTCGTAGTATATTCTGGAATCTATTACATATTTCAGATACTTGGCGTTGTTTCAAGAAGATCGTTTGATGCTTATTTTTACTTTCTCGTTACAGAGTAGAGAAAAAGTTATGTAACGCTGCGCGAAAAAAGGCGAATTTTCGTCTGAAAATCTCTTATTACAGGACTCTGGCAACAACAAAGTGGATAAATCCAATTGCTAAATTTGAAGAAAAAAAACTAACACGTGCTGTATTCATATTTTGTGGGTCTTTGATGCCGAGAAATCGAATGATGGCAAAACGTCTGTCAGTCTGACTATCCGTCTGTGAACAACGCTAGCGGCTAAACCTTTCAGCCAGTTTTCTACAAAATTGATATTCCCCTATTGATCTGGCTGATCTCGCGCCCCTTTGAATTTGAAACTGATACTTTAATTTAGGGGGGGTACTTAACTTGAAGCCCCTGGGACATTTTCAAAATTTTCAAATGAATGGATCAATCGTTTTTTATTAAATTGTTTTGTTGGATAGTGTGAAGGATGTTTAAGTGACTGGTGCAGGTCTCATGTTCGTTGAAAACTGATTTGTCGAAAATTCCGAAAAAAATATGAATTTTTCCAGTCTTCCTACAACTACAATTACGAAGATAGAGAGATTTTCCCTGAATGAATTATGTTCGTTAGATTTTGAAATAAGTTCATGTACAATTTTTCGAAAATTTGAGTACGTTTAGCGTAATTTTGTGTGAAAATAAGGGCGATAAAGTACGTATTTTTTTCAGCCCCACTAGTTTATGTGTTGTTTAAAATAATTGTTTTTATTTTAATGAAATGTGACTCATACGGCTCTGATTGCTAAAGGTCGCCTCTCTTAGCTGTTTCTTAGTTTTCCTCCATGCATTTCAAGTGCAGTAAAGGGAACTATGCTTCATTGGGCGCTTCGTTCATCAGATCCATTTAAACAGAGTGTAGAAAATGTATTGCCGAAGCGTGGATATTTCTTCGTCCATCGACATTTTTCACTGACAGTTTCACATCTTTGGCAATCGCCTTCCGTGCCATTTAGGACAATGTGTCCAATATTCCAATCCGTTTTTACAGCGTGCATCCACGTGCATTCTTCGCTTTGCGTCTTCCTCGGGGCGCCCCTGCCCCTCGTACGTAGGTCGGGCGCCTTCGCGATCCGCGTGCGCCCCAAGCGGCGTCTGCGAGACTGCACCGTTATCCCCGGACGCCAGCGCCCACGCCATTATGCAATATACCTGCTTTAGTATGTATGAACTATTCATTTCATTAAAATATGTTAATACCGTTTTGAATATTTATCCCAGTCCCCGCCCCCGCCTCCCCGCGCCCGACCCCGCCTCTGCCCCCGCCCTTTGTTATGCTCAAATTGCCCGGCCAAGCGCGCTGCACGCTCTGCTCTGCGGGCTACGAGCACCCGCGCCCCCGCTCTGCCCCGCCCCTGACCCCTCCACTGCATCCCCGCCACCGCCCCTATCACTACCGCTGATGTCTTGACTTTAGACGGCGGATGTCTATGAGAACTCATGGCGGAGTCCAAGCAAATTTTTTTGTCGTTATAGAATACTGTACAAATATAAACTTCAATAAGTTCGTAATTATACTATGTGGATAGTTGAGTGTGTAGTAGATGGATATCGTAGCTTCATCTATAATAGTGTATAGTATATAATCATATTCAAATTCTATTGAAGTCATTTGTCTACAATTTTTTTTTTCAATGGCGGTTGGTGCCCTAACAAATTGCAGGTTACAGCTCTATGCAATGTCAGAAATGTAATTTCCAAAATTTAGAATTCTAATGTGTAATAAAATGTGCCCATTCATGTAAATTAATTAAAAGTAAGTTTAATAGAAGTATGTATTGAAATATTACTTACATAATTTTATACGTACTGTCCATGTCAGGTTTATACACCTCCCGATCACGTGGTTCTGGCTTTGATTTCCACTTAAGTTTTAGGAACTTAAGTTTTTGTATTATTTATTGAGGCAATTGACGGTAATAGAATTTATACAAAACAAAAGAAGAACTTTGTTTCGAAAAAGAGTGATTGCATTTCTGTACTTTGCAACAGGCACTATTGTTTGGGCGTTTTACGCAAATAAAACTATTTTATTTCGAAAATTTTACTGCCCTGGTATACATTGTAATAATGAATTATTCTTCCACAAACACTCGTATTCACTCCAGCGCTATCAGACTCTTAATACCAGCCGGCAGCTTGCACCCATCATGAGGCACAGAAAGGAAGTTCCTTCCAAAATGGCCAACTTTACACAAAGTCGTCATCAAGTGTATATTTTGAATCAACAAACCTTATAGCAAATGAAAACAAACTGCCCAAACATTGCTTTCAATTCCGTCAATAAATTAGCTGAACTTGTATACTTTCAGTATCACGCAAAATTTACAAAATTAAGTTAAAACTAGTGTCAGACGAAGAGAGACAATTGGGATTCCCCTCGGGACCCCGGGCAGTGCTTTGTGACTAAATTCCCCATTCAATAGTTGTGCAACCGAAGGTGCTATTGAGCCCTGTGTTGAAGCATAGAGCCAAAGAGTAAACTCAGTAATAGAGCCAAGAGCGTGACACGGTGCAAGGTCTGGGAGAGCACCAGACGCCGGAGAGAGCGCTTTTTGGTTCAAAATGAATTTAATGTACGTCGAATTGCTGCAATACCTTGGACATTGAATGTAATTGAAACGAAAATGTGTATTCCTAACGTATTATAAAATATTTTTAGATTATATGAGGGGCACACTAAGCACGAGCCGCCACTGTTTTTCTTCATACATTTTAATGTTCCTCGAAATTTGAAAGTTTTTTTTTAATTCCCTGAGCACCATATAAATAATATGAAACTACGACTGTTAATTAGCGTCTGAATATCGAAAGTCATATGAGAATACACAAGCACTCATTGTACCCCGTGGAGAAAAAAACAACCTTTTCCATCCTTACGTTTTCTTAAGTGTGGGAGATTACGATAGAGTGGAAAAATTTGCTCCGCTCTAGCGATGGTCTAGCTATGAATCCACGCTATGAATCCTACGCTCTAGCGATGAATCCACTTTGGTTAGGTAAAGTCAAACATTATGCCATTATAAACAGTTTCGTAATGAAGTACTTTACCACCCTAGTGTGGTAATGTACTTCATTACCACACTTGGGGGTAAAGTAATGGCGAACTTGGCCACTCTTCTTTTTAAAATAACCTTTTCTTCCACTCTCTTTTTTTTTTTTACTTCTTCGCTATTAACTGAATGAACTTACTGATATCAGTGATATCTTGGCTGTCCTATGTATAATAGCGGTCGCGCAGCTCCGCAGTGTCACTGTCCTGAGGAAGCCTGCGACATGACAGGCCAAACGTCGGCCTCTCAGCCAACGACACAACGTCACCCGAACAGCCAAAAAGACTGTTCATGAGCCGCTGAAGTTTACGTGTACATTTAATATCAATGTTGTCATTAGTGATATTATACTCTTTAACATAGAGTAGTGTGACCAAACACAACTTGGTTTCTCCTTCTTTGACTTGGCAGAAAAGTAAGCAATTAAAACTTTTACTGATATGGAATGAACATTTTTTCACACCAATCTTTAAAAATTAAATACTCACGCTCATATTTCTTTCTTGATTTGTTGGGTAACAATGTCATAAAGCAGAATTTCTGCTATTTCTATTTCCAAATCAGAACTATATTCACTCATGTCGAAAAGTACTCCAAGTGTGTTTCAGTTGTTCTCTTTGTTGAGAACAGTGTCGTCTCTTATAGGAGAAAAAGAATTGTGAATACTAATTGAAGGCGTAGAGCAAAATTTCACATTACATCTAACAAAGTTTTACAAAGTGGATATAACGTTGTACGATATTCATGTCGTAACTATTACTTCACTGTTTAGTCAACACCACCAAGAGACCAGCGCACTGAAGTTTTTCAACGCCAATATGGCGGCTAGGGAAGGCATACTTGTTTGAGTTGAGGCAATCTAGTTGTGTACGTTGAGTAGGACGTGTAGCTTTCGAGTTGCAGTTTTGTAGATGTGGGGTGTTGTTGAAATAGTAAGAACCATGATAAATAAGGACAGTGTTCCCAGGAGAAGAAATTATGGTGAAAAGTGAAATGTGTAAGTCGTTGAGTTCAGTGTTGACTTTCAGCTTTGTGAATTGCATTTGCAAACATGAGAAATTGAGAAAAATTCAGTTCTATTGTGATAATGGAGTAAAAATCAATCTTCCTTTAAAACATATACGACTGCCTCGTGAAGATACATGTCTTCTTTGTTGCCTAATTGTCCTGCTTACTTGAATCGCTTAGTTTGGACGATTGTTAATAAGGAATACACTATTCTTTTTCAACATATTGATAGTGGAATGTATATGGATAATGGATTCTGTCTCTAAAATTCTCAATTCAGTTGTGGCGGATAAGAATTAAAAACTCAGTGCTTATTATTGTAAAAAAGTATTAAAATTTGGAGGCACTACATCAGATAGTGTATATGATACAAATGAAATTAGTGATGTTTTAGAACAGCTAAGGATAAAATTATGTTTTAATACAAGTAATAGTAACAGTTGTAATGATGGTTTTGCCTTAATTTAGACGTCTTACTTCAAATCGATACCACAAATTCACAATTTGGCAAACCTGTTGCTTTTACGTTGGAACAAATAAAACTTCTTACTAAGAAAAGAAGTGCATATAAGTATAGATAATAATTTTTGATATTGTTTTGAACTATTTATTAGCATAGCTATTTACCATAACCATATTCTTATACATATGTCAAACATTTATGGTTCATAATATTTCCTCATCCTAGTACAATTAGGGAATTGTAACATTTGGTTTAGAACCTCAAATGGAACATAGTGAAAACAATTTTTTAAAGTATACAAGAAAGAAATACCTAAATTAACTGATAGTGATAAATTAATGACTCTCGTGATGGATAAGATACATTCAAAATCAGGACTTCAAAAATATTTTTAAAGCAAGAGGGATTAATTGGGATTAGAACAGATAGGATTTCATGCACTGTGCGTTCTAAGTGTTAATAACAATATTGATAGAAAGTGTATATAGCTTGTTTCGCCTGAAAAAGAACTTATATTTATGTACTATCTTCCAGCTGGAGAAAGTAGATCTCTTTTCTTCTTATTTGATAGTGTAATTAATTATATATTTTCGTCTGGTAACCACAATGTTATTTCGCATTTCAGTTGGAAGGGCCTTCTTAGATGGCCATCTTGAATGATTGCGTAGGCCTTGTATGTCTAGGTGATGTTGGTTTAGTCCAGTCAGCAAGTACATTTTACTTTGAAAAATGTCATAATTTTTTTCGAGTTTCGCCACTACGCTCGCCTAGTGCGCATTACTGGTGGTACGTGCTTTGCGGGCGAAGTTTTCACTAAAGCGACGGTGAGATAATATTAAATGTAATAATAATTACATTTATTGTAAGTTGATTATATTATAAACATGTGTATTTTGCACACATTTTGGAGAAATATAAAAAGTAGCGTTTTTTAAATGTTGTAGCTCGCTTGGTAATTAATTTGAAATAAATGTCTTCTACAAAAGTTGTAGAACATTTTATCCTCTTTAAAATTGATTTGAATCTTTTCCTACAGGACTTACTGTTAAAGAGTTATAGAGAAAAACACAACAAAAAAGTTATAAAAATACAGTTTTTTTCGGGTCTTCTGGAGGTACTTCAGGGTCTAGGACATCGAAAAACCTGGTGTTTTAACTAGTGCGTGGGTAATGTAGGGCAATCTTTTAACTAGTGCGTGGGTAAATGCAACATATCAAAAGGAAAAAATATGACCGTTTTCCAGGTTATCCCCCCCACACATTTTGAGTACCTCCGACTGGATTAGTTTCTATATAAGAAGTTTGTTTGTGATGTAGGTAATAAGTTTTCGAAGTTTTGCAAAGTTTACCCGTGAAATATTTGCGTATTTTGTTGCGGAAATGTAAGATTTTTTGCATCTCAGATGCTTTCAAAAGCATTACTCTAAGTACTGTGGTCTCTACTCCGCACTATTTACGGATGATTTCCGATGAGTTCAAACTTAGACAAAAACCTGGAAGAAAATAAATCTATATTTCCTACCGACGTTCCAAAGAACGTTTTAATACATTATATATATATATATATATATATATATATATATATATATATATATATATAATATCTGCGGTATCCTTGCGTACGATGTATTTGTGAATAAGTGAATAGTTTTACTTGTTACATCGTTCTGTATTTGTAAGTAATTTGTATATCGGTTTGTATAAAATTTATGGAACAAGAAATCATATGCAGTGTATTATTTAATCACATTTCTAATAATCTTTATTATTTGGTTTCAGGTGAGAATATGCAGCTCTTAGAATGACTCCTACATCTCTCATGTTTCTGAGAATCTGATGCTGATGCTCAGGTAAACTTGCAATACAAGATACATATTGAGAATATCTACGATACGCAGAAGGGAGTTTTACAAACTCGGCGTGAAAATCTACACTTTGAAATTGTATTTCATTCGGTTCAAAACGCCTTCTGAGCCTCAATGTCGAATTATAATTTGGCTATTATTTATTAGTAGCAATTTATTCCGTATGAAATTTGATAAATACAATTTTGGTCGATAAGGCTGAGCATTGTAATATTGAGCATCACAAGGAAAGTAACATTAATTTTAACAGTGATATTTAATGTATTATTTACCATTGGACAGTATAATTATAAACAATATGTAACAAGTATTGTATCGCAGCTTGTGCGTTAATGACCCCCATCTTGATCAGGTTTTTCGTCCAGTTTCCCTGATCCATTGAGCAAATGCTGAGATGGCATCTTGTTTTGCTTCTGGACATAAATGTAACTTCATTATCTGTGCACGACTTCTAGAATTCAGTGGGAAATACAGTTATTCAAATTATCTTTCCATGTTGTCGCGGCAGGAAGTATTATTCCTTGACGAAGGACATGATGGATAAGAGCCCAAAATGTATTGCTTATTTATTCTTGAAAATAGATTTTATTACATGGGAGCAGCTTTTTTCCTCATTCAAAATTCAAGTAGTATATGACTTAGTGTAGGGATCACAGAATTTTGAAAACGTGCACAGAATTTACTTCTCCGCATAGCACGTCATACACAGTTTTAATTGTTTTTTGACGTAAAATAAAATAAATAAAAAGCATTTCTATCTCGTTTATCTTCTCAGAAATACTTCCTCACTATGTGAATATCGCGTTTTCTTTGTAAAATTGTACGAGTATGTGCTGTACATAATTTTATTACGAAAATAAATCTTTCACTGGCAGCGTGCACTTTCCTTGTTTTGGAAGACGTTGCACTTCATGGAGTCGTGCTTGCAGTTTGTGGAGATATTAAAATGTTCCCAGGATTTCTCATTCTTTGCATTGGAGCTCTTTTATTATGCAGCCCACGCTCCCAACTCGACTCGGACTTCGTAGCGGAAAATTCTTTAATTTTCCGGGAACCCGTCGAAGTGTATACGGGGACCGAAATTGCAGTTTTGAACTTCGCAATGGCTTTGTCCTCCGTTCGCGTTGCAACTTGGTCTTTTTATCTTGTAAATGCGCTTTCGCGGTCCCTCTTTGTGTGGAGTCTGCGATTTCACCAATGTAGACGTATGAATGGAGACTAGATGTCCCCGAATTTGCTGGTCTTCGAGATAGGGATACACGTGCAGAGCTTCTTAGAGCTCTTTCTGTGGGGGGATGTATCCTTCCATAGTTCAACAATAATTCAAAATTATTGATTTATTTCATAGTTTCTTCGGAGTGTCCAAGTCGACCCTTGTTTAGGTAGGAGATTGTATTCAATAATTCTCTGACCCAATATTGATTCACAAGGTAAACGTATGACGAGGGGACATGGTTTTCGTAGTGTCCTTGCAATTTCTGATTTGATTTTATTCATATTGATATTACGAATGTATTTTTGTGAAATAGTTTGTCTCGTTTGTTTCAGATCAGAAACCATTTGGTTTCACGTGATTGGTAAATTTAATCCGATTACAAATGAGAGTTTTTCTTGTCGTATGTGACGCATGTGCCATATGTTTTTTCGTTGCAAGTAGCACATAAGGTAAAATATTCAGTAGAATGGTTATTCAACAACAATTTTCTTGACTTTTCTCAACATCTAAAACTTCACTTCTGTGTATTCATCCGTCCAGTCATTCAATTTAATTTATTGTGAAACAATTCCTGACGCTGTGGCTTGACGAGGAAAATCCAGTTGTTCGCTGTAACTTTCCATGAGCCAGCAATATCTTCTCATGAAGGAATATTGTTCCAGATAGAGTACGAAAAACCAACTGCTCATGGTCACCTTCGAGGGGCCCTTCTCGTTATTCAAAGCTTGATATTATTTCAATTCTTATAAGTGTTTAATTTTTCATGATGTCTACCTGTGCTAATTGGGGAGAAACATATGTATAAACTTACAGTTCGTAAACTTCTAAATGAGGCTTATTATTAGAGTTTATTAATGCGTATTAATGGAGTTAATGAATGAGTACTTCTTCCATGTTAAAATTATGCAAATTTTCCCCATGCCTATGTATGCGACAAAATATATATATATATATATATATATATATATATATATATATATATATATATATATATATATATATATATATATATAAATATCGCTATATCTTGTGTCTTTATATTTGCATACAGTGAAATACACTGGATTCGGTTGGTCTTCCCATTGTATACCTTTTGGCACTGATGCTAGCCTACAGAATGAGTTTCGCGATGCAAGAAAATCATGAATGTTGTAGATTTCGTTCCTCCGCCGCGAATTCTGAAAAAAAAGAACGTACTGTCAAGAAACATTATTATCGTCTGTTGCGTAGAAACGTTTGACGGGACCGCAATGGATTCCTGGAGACGGTGATAAAGCGAACGGTAAAAGGAGCCTACGAGGCATTTCGATCCATTCCGGATTTGCTCTCTTCGCGGGAAGGTCGCCCAGTATTTCCGGCTTGTACTTCAGTCTTTTCCATTGACGATACAAATATTGATATGCTGATCCCGACGGGGAAATAAGAGTTTTTGTCAGAGAACCTAATTGCGAGGCAAGTGTGTTTGCTTGAGAAGGAACAGATATAATTCCCTGATTGCTGAGTAAAATAAGTAATATTCTTTGCGTTTTCAGAGTGGTAGTGTGGAAATAATAATATACATTCATTAGCATTACCCAACTTCAGGTTTGTGTTTCGAAAATATTTCAGTGCCTGATGATTCAGTAATTGTATCGCATATCTTCATAAAGTTTTGTTCAGTAATTAATTCCTGCATCATCTGTTCCTTTGGACGTAGAATGGAATATATGGAGTTGAGTATTGTAAAAATAATTCATCACGACATTTCAATTCCCCACCACATGTACCATGATTAGTTGATTGTCTTGTCTCTTAATGTTTTACGAAATGTGTTAATCTCAACTTGCAACCGGGAAGTTACGAAATAATGCCTTTTAGAAGGTTTCTACTTCTTACAATCTTAATTACTAGATGAGAAATGCATATTTCTCCCTCTCGTATTTTAAAAAAATATTTACGATATTTTACTGTGTACGTCTACACATCTTCACAATTAATGGGTTAGATATAAAGAATTCGGAAGGGCCGAACCGGAAATAATTTTTCCTATTCTATGCCTACTGGCCCGTGTTTTTTCATTGTGTGTGGTAGGCATTTGCACCTGGTTTTGTTATTCCCCTTCCGTTAGTGCTGACGTCGGAGTGTTGAAAACAAACACACCGTGCTTTTAGCTTTGCCACCAGTCAGATTGCGTTTATGAATTCGCGCACGCGGCACGCCCCCACGCCCGCGCGAGGCGAAAACATTGTGCTACGCGTGTCCCGCGCTTTTGATGTGACCCCGCGCGACGGCGCAGCGGTGCGGCTTACCTCAGAGCATGCAGCAATAATGGAGAGTGACTGTAAGAGGTTTCTGGCAATTACCCGCCCTGTGTTGTGCACGGCCTATTCACACTACTGAAAGAACTCTCTGTGCGTGGAGGACGCACAAAGCATTGTACGAAGGGGACCACATCAAATATCGATGCAAATGTAATGGAATCGTCTATGTCGATCCTAGTTTGAGTTTGATTGCATTGGGTTTCAATAATTGAGGGTGATTACAATTCAGGGTGTAGGGTAAAAATGTTAATCATCCTTCAGGATTTTAGTATAAATTATTTGATTATGGTAATGTGAAATGAATCAATCGTGTAAGGGATACAGTATATTACAAATTGAATAAGATTTGTGGTCACTAAAATGACAGAGATGGAGTAGGGTTGCTGGTATGAAAATAGAATCCGTAGTTTTCAAACTGAGAACTAAGAAAAAAAAGAACAATCTAGCATCATTGATGAAATTCATGCGTGTCTCGAGGATTTTTTCACTACTTTCGTATCGAATCTTATATTATTTAGATCTATGTGATTTTGCTGTTCTTTCCCTGTATCCGGACTGCTACTAGATTTACGGTGCGTCGGATGAGGAGCGTCGTTCGCCGGACCATTGTTTACTCGCAGCTCGCCCTGCAGCAATGCGTCACGCCGTTCTCGCGAGAGGAAACTCCGGGCGAGGAAACTTCAGTACGAGCGCGCATTTTCAGTAATTTATCGAGCTCGCGAGATAGATTAGATTAAGCGAAACACCGCCGGAAATTCCGATAGCCCAGTTGTTCGAAATGAATATCGTGAAGTTTGAAGTAACAAGTTCGTGAAGTTTAAATTCGATTGCCGAGAATGCGCTGCGGCCTCTGTGTTTCATTTGTTGCTCGGCTCCCCGTCGTCGGCGATGAATGAGCGGGAAGTGGAACGGGAAACGGGCGGCAGAGGTTGATTGGGGAACGAGTGGAGGAGACGCGCGCGGGGAGGTAGGCATCGCTCAGATTAGCCCCCTCGTTCCGCGGCGACGGTTATTCCATCGGATTTGCAACGGTGTTTCAAAGCTGCCTCGTTACCGCGGCAGATGCCGACTGCTTAATAAAGTCGAGAGCTCGTAATCGAACGATCTACCTCGCCAATCGACTTCCCGTGCATAGAGCATGTTGTCTGCGACGACGACTGGTCTGTAGTTTGACGTTAGAGCGCGCTTTCTGCGCCCGCGCTTGCATACGACCTCACGCAAATGTTGGCACTCTGGTTCAGGGAAGCGACGCATCATTCTGATCGTTCTTTAATACTTTAAATACAGTAAATGCAATCATGGCAAAATAAATATTTATGCATATTTTAATAAATCCTAAATGTATATCCACAAAATTTATATCTCTAAGAAGATCTATGACACTTGTCCGTTATATTAATGAATTTATCATAAATATTGTAGCAGTAAAATTTGAAAATTAATTTTGTTCTTTTAAAGAAGCAATTAATTTTAAATCTTTGTGTAACGAGAATAATTGCAATCACTTTCTTTAATATGAATCATTTGCTCTGCGTATCATTTATATTTCGTCAGTACTGGCATTTTGTGCTCATTCTTTACATTCTTGTGTACGAATGCTGTCGGAGCATCTTTTGCGATTTTTTTTAATCTTTTGACACAGACGGCAATTCGATAAGAAACGTTTCAACAAGCTAAGCTAGTGCTCTGGAAAAAATCATAAAATTCGATGAGAAACGCAGACGTGAAACGTGCCGAAAGAAAAAAGTCGTTCCACAAGAACGAACGCGTCGGTTGGTCGAATGGCCAGTCATGTAACCGGAACCTTTCCACCACATCCATTCGCACATCCGTCACTGCTTCACCCGCGCTGCTGTTTTGCCCCATTTTGAACGTAGTAACCAACTTGCCATCTTGGGCCGTTGCCGCCCGCTGCTGGCCTTCGATCACCGTTGCCACCCGCCAGAACACTCTTCCATCGCTGCCTTGGGTCTCAACCCTTCTCCCCTCCCGCCCCTTAAAAGCTTCCGCCCGCCCCCGCCACTGCCCGCATCCTCCGTCCCTGACCGTTCCCGTCCACCCCCGCCCGCCCACCTTTGTCCGCCTCTGTCCTCACGCCCATCTCCGGCTTTCCCCGCTCGCCCCGCCTGCCATCACCCGCCCCGTCTGACCCGCCTCCTCCTTCCTCCACCCGTCCCTGCTCAATATTCACTTACCCATCGCCTACCCCTGCCCGCCCTGACGCCACCGCCGCCGCAAACATCTGTTTTCCATGTTCGCTGCCGTTCGCGATTGTCTTCACCTACCGTAACAATTGCCCGCCTTCTCTCCTCCATGATTTTGCCTCTTTCCACCACTCTTTTGTATTGGTTCCCGTAACTGCCCTCCCATCGTCGCCCGACCCTTGGGTCGTCGTGAAGAATAGGCTCGGTCACTGGGTCAGATCTCTGGGCCTGAGCCGTTGAGGGCACGTGGCTGCAGCGCGGAGGAGATTGCCATTTAGCCGTGACGTAAACAAGGACGACGGGTGGCAGTCGACAGCCGCTTTTGACCGTCCGTCTTTTACGCAATGTCGATATTTCATGAACAACCATTTCGCCCCACCTTCTGACCTACGCTCTTTATTGCTTCGAAGCTATTTTTGGTCGACAGAGGACACCATATTGTGCTAAAATCGTCCTATTTTCTCGTATCTCCGGAAATTACAAACTTTTTGTCGTAACATTCAATCCGATTTATATGTACGTACTGAATTTCGAGGCTCATGCAAATCCATAATAAATATGATTTCTTGTTTTCGAATCTTTAAAGGATTTCTGAGGAAGTGTCTATGAAGAGTCTTGTAGCTGATCCCTTCTCCACTCGCTTATTTGAATCAATTCTGTAACTGTGTGCCCAAATCATCCATACATTAATCGACTCGGTCGTACTCTTGTCATGTTGGATTGCCCATCTCGCTTCCCCGTCCATGACACATTGGTCCTCCCGCCTCGTTGACATTGGCGTCGACCTCACTGGGCGCGCCGCCCTGCCGCGAAGCACTTGACTCTCGCACCGCGTTGTTCGCCTTCACTCGATCAAGCCCATTCACGCGGCGGCTGCGCCCCTTGGGTCGCACTTGCTCCGCATTGTACTACCTCCGCCGCGCCCTTGCCTCGCCTCGCCTCGCCGTGCCGGCCGCTCGCAGCCCGTGTGGAGTGGCGGGGCGCGCCGGCCGCCGGAACAGCGCGTGGCGGGGCGGGCAACGGAGGGGAGGGGCGGGGTGGCGAGTGATGTATGAAGTGCTGGAACTCGATCCGAATGACGCCACTACAGCGATATGGCTAGTGTTCCGGAACCTGCCGCAACCTCTGAATTCCACTGCTTGACTCAAACTTAATGACGTTTGTTCTGGAAGGACAGATATATTCGCATCCGATTAGTCGCAATAATATTATTTTGTTAAAAATTGTTTCTCTAAAAGAACAATTGTAAAAATGTAATATTAGTAAAATAGTTTTTGTTTGCACGTATATATTGAAACCAATTTCCGAATTTGTAAACAATTTGGGCGCCAGGAAAAGGTTACACTTGAATTCCTGATTATCTATTACTGTCTTCGGATATATTACGAATAAATGTAAATCCCGCTAGCTCGATCGACGGGTTCTCATGAAATAATTGTTGCTACTTACTCCGCTACCAGTTTCTCAATCTGCCATCCATACGGAGTGGCGAGGAATCTGAAAATAGTTCTAAAATGTCTACTCAAGGATTGCATGTAATGGCAAATGAGAATCAGCTTTCTTTCAAACTATGAATTATAATTTATTATGAATGCCAAAAGTTATCAGACTATCATTGATTATTACAAGTTATTGTTAGGTCATGACCATTTTTCTCGTTATTTCAATAACAGCGTTATAGAACCTTTTATTCTTTCTTGCCACTTCACGCGCACGTCGCTCAATGCCGCCACGTAGAATAATCCAATCTTCCTTCTTATCGAAGTCCACGATGATCAGCGATCCAGTCGAAACTTCCTCCAACCACTTCACAAATTCTGCCTATACTCTTTATCTTGCGCCTATACTCTTTATCAGGTGGGCACCTATTTCAAACTGATTACTTTCCCAGGTCGGAATAACATGGCAATTCACAATTCACTGGTAAAATTTCTAAGTAAAATCTTGTAACTCCACCGTGAAAATATTCTAAGTTCACTTTCCGGTTCACTCATAAAAATATTAAAAGTCCGATTTTGCAATGGTACAACACGATAATTTTACAAGTTCCCCGTTGCACACCTAATGCGGAAATATTCTAAGTTCACGTTCAATGTTCACTCTCACGAAATATTACAAGTCCCGATTTGATAATCAACTTCAGGAAAAACCGCACAAGCGATCCGCTCACCACCACGACACGAGTCGGAATGCCCTAATTCCCAATCTGGTCCATCCTTCAAAGCTCGCTGTGTTTTTTCTCTCTTGTTTTTTTCGCGTTGCTATGGTGTACCCTCTACGTATCTGCAACGCACCATAGAAACCTACGTCTTTTCAGTATCTACATGTGTTGACCTTATTTGCCTAAACAAAATGTCCGTACTTTGGTATGTCATGCCAAGAGAATCTTTGTGAGCATTCATTACTTACATCGTTCCAATGAATGAATGTCTGCTTTCACTTTCGTTCTCTCTTTTCGTTCCAATTCTCAGAATATGAAGTTATTTACAATATTTGTTAGAATTAGTTCAGACAGCTCATGAATTTAATTTAAATGACATGTACTGAGGACAGTTGTGTTCCTTTCATCGTATTTTATTTTACGACTCATCCCAATTAAAGATTTTCATTCGCTGTTGTCGAACATATTCCAAAACGCGTATTTATCTTTCTAGATATTATATTGAATATACTTATTTTTTTATTAGGCAAATTACGATCTCTGCGTTCACAAATTATTTCCAATAATATACGTTCATAATTCCGAATTAATTTGTATATCACATTGTTGTTTTCCACAATTAATTTACGAGCATTCAAAATAACTCCAAATTCTAGAATATTTTTGTAAACTCAGCGTTTCTAATAATTACACAGTATTTAATACCATTCTCGTTAATGTACCAGAATCTTTTTACGTTCATTAGTCCATCCGTTTAATCACTGAAATAACCTCAATATTTTGTTAATCGCGATTAAATTTAAATTATTGCTGCAATTATGATTCGCATTAACGATGCCGAGAGGCGCTGTCATTTATTTGCTTTAGTAGCGTCCACAAATCTCCACAATCCTTTCTCCTGACCTCCTGTGACTATACTCCTGGAGCTAATAGCTTTCCTTTCGTCTCTGACTAGGGTCACTAATTACTTTTAATCTGTTGTTTCTTGGATATCAATACTTAACACTAAGATATACGTTTATTTTAATTCGAAACCAAATATGACATTACAAAGGAGACCTACTTTTTGCGCTGCGATGGAATTTTCTTCAATATCAAACTAGTGGTGACACATAATAGCACCTACTTTCTCGTAGTAAAGTTTTTTATTGTTGTTTGTGTGGACTGGCATTACGGTCTTGCCCCATCCTTTACCCAGCTGCCATTTATCGCCATCCAAAGTACATTTTTTTTATTTTCTCAATTTTTCGGTTTCCTTAATAGTATAATCGAAATATAACTTCAATAATATTCAAGAAGAGTAAAACCTTGTTCTAAATAGCAATATTCATTAAAAAATTTGGAGCCGATTTTAAGAAAATGACATTTAAACGTTGTAAAGCGTTTAAAGCTCTTTTTCAGAGAAACTTTTTGAGTTTTCGAAAAACTTCATTTAAAGTCATTTAAAGCACTTTAACTCGCAAATGCAACGGCAATGAGAGATATTAAAAATTACGTTTGTTTAATTTTTGAAAAAACGAAAGAGTACAGCATCATGACTTTCATGACTTTATAAACAGTGGAATTAACACTAACAACACAAAAAGTTTGAAGAAAAAAAATTGGAGACTTTTTGAGAAAATGGCGTTTTTTTTTAGAAAATGGCATTTGAGCGTTTCTGAAAATGCGGAATTTTGACCTCATTTTCACAGAAAACTGTTGTTTTTTCGAGAAACTATATGACATTGTTTAAAGCGCATGTACTCGTAAATATAATAATGTCATGGAACCGCCGCTAATGTGAATTATCAACGTCGTGAGAGACAAGGCAAAGAAATTACATTTTTGTAATTTTTGAAAAAAAACAAAGAATAGAGCAAAATCGCGTTTATGTTATCTCGTATGGTACATTAAGCACTGTCAGTAAAACTTTAAAGAAAAAATTAGGAGCTATTACAAGTGTTAGAAAATCTTGTTTTTGTTATTTTTTAATATTGCACATATTGCACGTAATATTGCATGGAAACCACTAAACGTTTCAAAAAAAGTACGAGTTGACCTAATGACCTTAATGAAGTAACTAAATATGGAGAACAAATTTTACTTGAAGGAAAAATCTCTATCTTCAATTTTGTAGTTGTAGGAAGACGAACAAAATTCAGTTTTGAAATTTTCGAAAATTTAGAGATAACCTTGAAAATCGGACCTATGCCGCCTTTATAAGTGTATTTAACTCCATTCTTACAAGAAAATTAAAGAAAAATTTGGAGCCGTTTTGCGAAAATTTTGAAAATATCCTAGGGGCTTCATGTAAAGTACTCCCAAATTTTAAAGAATGTTTTTTCAAAATCTCAAAGATTTTGACTTGAGCCAGATCGACAGCAGTTTCTTCAATTTGGAAAAAAATCCTACGTATGGTTTAGGCGCTAGTGGTGTTCACAGACGGACGGATAGACGGACAACGTTTTGCCGTCAATTGATTTTTCGGTATCAACGACCCACAAAATAGGGATTCCAGCTACACCACGTGATAGAGGATTTTTCTAAATTTAACAACTGAATTTATCCAGTTTTTGGTTATCAGGGCCCTGCAATGAGAGTTTTTCTCCCAATAATTCGCCGTGTTTTTCGCGCAGCATTACATAACTTTCTTTCTACTTCGTTTATTACTCCGTATCCGTACGTATAGGAGAAAGTAAAAAAATAGCATTGTGCTGCGTCTAAGACCCTTTAAACAGTTTAAAATTATTTTCAAATTTCTTAGTTTGATGTTGTTTTTAATTAGATAAGAAGGATAGCCAGAAGAGGCCTAACCGTGAGTGAACAACGTCAGACTTAACGTAGGTTACTACGACACACATTGGCTGAACCCCCCCTCCCGATTAGTAGTAATAATGTATGTATTTGGTACTTTAAGGTGGAATTAGTCCGACGTTTCCCACGCCTGGGCACTATTTTTGTTTATTATTCACGCCTGGGTGTAAAAGAAACACGTGGCGAGCATGGCGTATTTCCATCATCGTTCCTAGCTTTCACAACCTGCCTAAGATTTTTCTTTCGTCACACAGCCGTAGAAACTAATTTTTTTGTTAGAAAGCTACAGCTCATATTTTCCAGGGAAACGAAACCGGTACCGCCTAATAGGAAGCTAACACGCTGTCCATGAGCCCTACGTGGAGCTTAGTGTCGTAATAACGGTTTAAAATATGTTTATAGTCTCAAGATAGTTTGTATGGCTTACTTTTAATCTTTAATTTTTTGCTTTGCACGAAAAGAAGAATATTCCATTTTATTAGCAGACATTTCATGTCATTATTTTGAACTTACATTCTGTTCCGAGAGGAACGAAAGAAAAAAACCTTGTGAAACAAAACAAAAAAAACAAGTTTTACAGAAATGAAGGAATGTATTTTAGAACTCCAAAACTGTCAAAAAGGAATTTAAAAAATAAGTTTTGACAGAACATTTAAAAATAAACATTATTAAAAAACAATTCACTCATAGATGATGCCTGCGTGAATACTTTTGATTTGAATTCGAACACAGTTATTTACTGTTTTTGTTAAAAATTATTGACTAAGTTACTTTTTTCCTGTTCACATATTATTATTTAATGTTATCACTATTTCCAGTTTTTCAAAAACATTCTTTAAAACTCCTCGGTCTGCTTCATTGATAGTCGTGTAATCCTGAAAACGATGAATTTGAAAAAACATCCTAGGGCAAAACAAGATTTGACCTGATAGATATTCATTATATTCCATGCAAATTAAGGGTCAATTTGTTTCAGTTCTGTTAAATGTTCCATAAAATGTGTATTATAGCCAAGTCTGAAATCACCATGAAATATTTTATCGCCTACTCTTTAACAGTAATTAATAGTTATATTCGAAGGGCTAGTAAAATATTTCATTTTTGCTGCAAATACCTGGAAGCTTCAATGCTAACGATAAAAGAAATGCACATTTAATATTATATGTCTTAAAATATTAGGCAAACTCGAAGATATTTTTAGAACAGGGAATCCAAAACGAATTCAACAATAAGGAATTTAATTTTTTAACTTAGTGTTTATAGAAAATATTGCTATTCATTAACTCGTGTTTGTGACGCAAGCTCCTGTAACGTCGGATGTCACTATGGTTGTTATGATCCCCTCAGAAAACACTTTTCTTGGAAGTTGTCTTATCTTCCCTACCAACATCTAAGAATTACCACTATGTAAATCTACGTAATACATTCAAGGACTAATGTGTACTGTTCAACAATCTTTACCTGACTACAGAGAAGCAGGAGTGTCCATCTCCATTTCCCGTCCCCCCACGTAGATTCAATAGATTCAATGTAGTCGCAGCACAAAAACATAAAAAGAATGCAACATAGTTTCGTCTCTGTTAAAAATAGGGGTTTTAAATCCCCTGATTTCAAGTACTTTTTGTGCAACACTAAGACATTTGAAAAGAGTCACTATTCGAGCGAAAAGCAAACAATTATTCATTAATTCCTCGTAAGGTAGCAATTTACGCAGGCTCACGGCCGCTCATCTGCCTTTGTGGATTATACGCGTGCTACCGCTAGTCGCTCTCCCTTTTCCCACTCCGCCCGCCCACCCCCACCCGCTCACCGTCCAGCGCGTGCCGCCGCGACAAAGAGACCGCCACCGCCGCCTGCCCCGCCCCCTCCTCCGCCGCCATTAATAACTCGTCCCCCACCAGAGATGCGTAATTATTTCACGAGGACGGCGGACGCGACGCAGCGCTCCATTAATTACGGCCCGTGTCCGAATTGGCGACTGCCCCCCCCCTCTCCCCCGCGCGTCTTCGCGGGTGGCGTCGCGAAGCCACACTTTCGCAGACGGACAGCGCGCGCTCGGAAAGGGGATGCGAGTGCACTTGACAGGCGAGTAACTACAGGGATCCCGCAGGGACGACAGAAGTTTACGGGGCCTTTGAGTTTAAGAGGCTCACATGTGTTGAAGAAAACTTTTCTTTTTTTCCTTATAATTTTGTTTTGTTTCTTGTGGTATTACCGAAGTATGCTTGCGAGTCACAAAAGTGTTGCTTTGTGGATATGTGTTGTATTTGACAGTTTCATCGGTCCCGCAGCACCTTCGTGTAAATTTATACTATACTTCACAATTTTTTTCATGGCAAGGACTAGTAGATACGGGCCCAAGACGAATAAAATTTGTCACCACTTTATTAAGTTAGATGCATTTTTGCAATAAATCAAACACTTTTTACAAATTTTACTTAAGTATTGAAACACGTTGCTTTTCTTGCCTAAAAATTAAGCCGACTACCGACGTTAAAAATTAATATTTTCAGGATGGAAAATCTAGAAATATATTTGAAAACGAGGTAATGAAATGCCATGAATAACATTCACCCTTTTCACATCTTCGTATTACTTTTTTCTTTCCTTCGTCCATTTGTAGACGATAGATTTCCATTTCTCCATGCTCACAAAAATAATACGTATTATTCGGACCAGACGGTTCTAAAAGAAGAAACAGCTCAGTTGAAATATGAAGGTGGCTCTTGGACTGAAAACCCGTTGCAAAGACAACGATGTATACATGGACGAGCGGTCGTAGCTGGTCGTGCGATTGTTTGTTCGTTCCGACGCGACAGCTCGTTAATTACAGCGAGGACAAACCGCCAAGCGAATTGCGCCATGCGGAGCCCACGTCACGAGGGACACTGCTGTAAAAGCGAGGTTTTGTTGGACGCTACGTGAGATTTGCAGAATTGAAATTCTGCAAGTCTAAGCGAAGCCCGTTTTATTAAAACAAGCTAGTTGCGCTTAGGGAAAGCAGTGTCTTGTTCCTCTACCAATGAATCGGTATCTCGATAATTGAAAATCCACGTTTAGATCCAATCACTATATCAGTCAAAATAAACAACACCATTCTTGGCACTCTCACAATCTCTGCGCCAACGGATTTGCAACTTTCGTTTGTTTGTATTGGTAATAAGTTTTATTCCTTGACCATTTTTCTCTTAAAGGCACAGTTCTAGAAATAATATTTTATGCATTTTAACGGCGGAAATTGATCATATTAATTTCGCATCCGCACAGAAATTGAGAGATAACTAAGCAGCCTAAGGCCACGAGAGTGAATGTGATGTCAATTGTTTTGTGAGATACCCAGGATCTCGAAGAAATATAAAAACAATAAAACATTTTCAATTTTTTCTGATCAATAGAAATATTCGATTGTGTCATTCTGCTTATTCTCGCACTGCGTCTAAAGGCTAAATTCTCAAACTCAGTGTGCCACTACGTAGCAAAAGCAGCAGACGTGATGCAACAGCATCATTCCAATAGCAAGACCATACACCATTAAATATTTGCTGATATATATATATATAT